>CAJUYH010006783.1:0-19182 GCA_910591685.1 Galerucella tenella
TCGCTGATTTTTTACGGGAGTTACACACTACTGCTTACGCTAGGCTTCTATGTCATTTGATTCAATTGTTTTCATGCAAATTTCACCCCCCTAAATATATATTTATAAAAGGGGTAATTCAAACAATATTTATGAAGAAACGTACTGTGATATTTTTTTTCTCTTATTTTTTGGGAATGAAACCACAATAATGTTTTTTTATTTTTTTCATTTCGACGTTTCGGTAGCGTGAGCCCAATAATAAAAGACGAAAAATCAAAGAAAGTGCTTCAATACAACTAAATGCAGATAAATGTGTAGCTAGTATTTCAGCCGAATGTAGTCAAATTTGGTTACCAATGTTAAAAAGATAAATTAATAATCAATTACCTGCGTTATCAGGATAGCATCATAAGTTTTTATCCAGGTTTTCTTATGATGTATCATTGGAATAGTTGTTAATCGATACACACTTCAATACACAAAATCACCAAACTGAGTCATACATATTTTGAAAACAAAAATAATCATACACAAAAAAGTAACAACAAACGCGTTTTACTAACAACATTTCCAAAATAAGCGAAAAAAAGCGCCATCCCAATAAAAACCGTTTCTGGAACGTGCACTTCACTGGATTCCATTTCTAGTTGACTATCATATCTTTGGAATGTCATAAAATAAAATATTTATTTCACATTTTACCAGAGATGTGATCTGAATCTATGAATGGACCTCAGTAAAATTTGACAACAAAGTTTCGTAGTCTTGAACTTCAAAATATTATTGATTGTCCAGTTGTCATATTTTTTTCGTTGTGTCAGATAGGGAACAAAAATTATTTTATCATTATTCAATCTTGACAAAGGTAGCTGGAACGCTACCGAAACGTCAAATTAAAAAAATAAAAAAAAAACATTATTGTGGTTTCATTCCCAAAAAATAAGAGAAAAAATAATAAATAATGCCACAATGAACTTACAGAAGATAACTGTAATGTTGTTTTAGATAGTGGGAATACATGCTGTTCATCACTTTTCTGTACAGTGTCATACGTTGAAACTGCTGTTTGAATGAAAAATCTGGAATATTACATGGAAAATCTTTTTTTGTATTCTCTGTAAATTGTGCATAACTCGCAAATTTATCGACAAATAATCTACAAAATAGGTGAGAACTATTGATTTTTTGCAAAATCACTCAGAAATTCGTTCTTCCCTACAGTTCGCCGGACCTGGATTGTTATGAACTATAACTCAGGATCTTCACATAGACTATAAACTAGTTAATGATTATGAATGCAATATTTTCTTGCAAACTTGTTTTATTGCTAGTCGTCATTGTTATTTGGGATGCAGTACCTCTTCTCTCCTTCGTAACGTCAAAGAACCTACGACCTTGAAAACGACAGACTAACCGTTTTGTTCCAATATTCCTACTTATAAATAATCTAAATTTAACATGAAAAGCTGGTTCACTTTGCTAAAATCAACTTTTCCCAGTTTTCCTTCACTACCATTTGAAAATCCTGGGTCCATTTCTTCCAATAATAGTCACAAACTCAGAATTACAACAATATTCGAAAAGTAATTCGAACTAACTCACACAATATACAACCACAAAAACAAAATTGTCAGCTGAGGTTCTTTTTCGTTGGATCTTTGACCTCGGCCGTAGCAGCAATTGGCCCGCCTCTCTGATAACTACTGCCAACATAACTTCAAACCTTATGACGTCGCTTTCCCCAAAATCAAACGAGTGTTCAAATTACATACCTAATATCTGCTTAACTTTTTATTAAGCTTTGTGACATTTATAAATATAATCTGCATGAGGTGGAAAATTATCAGTAAACTTTCAAATGAACATATTTTTTTAGGTTCCAGCATCTACTCTGAGAAGGCCCATTACAAACGAGACCCCGATGGAAACTTTCTTTTCTATATCAAGCTATAACCTTGTGCTGTAGTATTCGCTGTCTACAAAAAATAAATAATTTCTATGTGGATTTTCCATCTACTCTTGTCTACAGCCAAATGTGTAATTTGCAGATTCCTCTAAGCACAGGCACATGTATTTTTAATTAGGTTAAAATCTTCAACTACATAAGCTTAAAGTTCTCTTATACTTGCAGCAGTTTTGTAAATTTGCCTGTAGTTTATTTGAGGAATTATTCCAAAACTTGTTAAGCGAATCTATATGTAAGTATTTCTAAGTTTCTCTCCCGAAAGTTGCTTACCTATTTTGCTCTGTTCCCGGGTTTGTTCTTAAAATTTATAACTTAAACAGAAGTTTTCGTCGAAGGAACTTCATACCTTGTTACCAGACTCATAATTACATTGGACTTACAAATTGTACGCCTTCGTAAATGTAGAAGAGATATTTTGTTCCATCAGCTTTACCATGCAACGAATTAGAAGTACAGTCAATTCTAAATTTTCAAATTTATATAGTCATTAGATGAATATATTCTCATTTGAACCGTATTTGTTTTTAAAATCAAAATTTGGTTTATTTAACGTATTTATACAGAGTGATTCATTAGTGCGATAAAGTCTTGCAAATTCTCAATCATATTGCAATTGTGCAGTGTGTTTCAAAACGTGCCTTATATTTTATAGTCCAGTAAATGAAGGAGGAAAAAAGGCAAAGTTAACATTAATGACGCCCTGTTTCCATCTTTCGGTTGGAAGTTGCATTTGGTACCTCATTAAACATGAGACAAAGTTCTGCATGAAAACGCGTGCGAGGGCGGAGAAAATGGCCCCAAAAGACCAGGAAAATAGGTTTTCAGCCAATATCTCCTAAAATATGGCAGTAAGAGATTTTCGGTTCCGATAAAAATTGATGTTCATTTAATTTTCTACAGAAATGGTCCTCACGATTTTTTTCGCAAGATTAATATTTTCTGCAAAAAAATTGGGTTGAAAAACCGAAATTTTTGGACTTGTGAAATATGCAAGTTTTGTACAAAATTTGAGCTGGGGGGTGTTGGAAATCCATTATTTTCAATGTTTTGGATTGTGGAAACCAATTGTAGATTGCGTCACCACATTTTACAGATTGGGAAAATCCTTGGTGCCATAAATGAGAAACCCTGTAACCAGACACTTTTGTTTTCCTCTCAGATGAGGCCTCAAGATATAATTATTAGGAAAACGGGCTATAAGATTAATTCTAGCGAGATGGACCTCACCAGTGGACCTGAATCTAGCAACAATCAGCTTTGCACATGTGGCAAAATACTGAAGTTCATAAGGTTTTTGGTAAGGAAAACTAAAAATGCCTCAAGAGTGAAGAATATTCACCCATAATACTCAGCAACAATTTCTTGCAGATTCTCCGCAAATTTTTGCAAATTTTGCAACCAGACTGATTGAGGTTTTTGGGATAACGAGTTATAAACGTTCTTCATGTTTCCTTTATTATAGAAAAATATATGTAGTTATTTATTTATTTATTTATTTATCAACGGGAGAACCCAATATAATGATACAAGAATAATACATTATAGACTGAAATATTACATAGAAAATGTTTAACAAAAGTACAAGATATTCACGGATTAGTTGTCCGTGAATAGATGAAAAAAGTATATAAAAATACATTGCAATTATGACATAAATCTGTTCGTCACCACCTTCGTTCTTGGGGCTGCACAATTGTTCTAATTTTTTGGTCTCGTCAGAGTCAAAATTGTTCCACTGGAAGCTTCCATTTCTACCTTTGACAATGTAGCGTTTCCTGCACTGTTTGTGCATTTGCAAAGACGTTTGTTTTTCTAAAAAAATATTATGTTTATCCTTCCTTTCCTTGCTAACATCAATCAAATTTTCTAAGCCCCGAGTTACGGTGACAGCATCCGCAGAAACAGGTTCCTTACAAAGGAGATACACTACTGTAGCAGAATTGACCTCCATTTTTCTATAACAAGAAAGAACAGACCAAGATTTCACTTAAAATAGTTGCTTGTAAACAAATGTTCTTGTTTATGCCTCCAAGCGTGGCCGCATGGTTTGTAGCAGACGACACGAGCGCCACGTAGAGCACACGCGCGGCGAACGACGGAGGAACGAAAGTAATAAATTATAGCGTATACATTTAGATATACTGGTTTTTCCCCGGGGTATCAAAGGTATGACTTATATACATCGATGAAAAGGTGGGGATTTCTCGTTACACTAGTTAAGGTGGTAAAATCTTAGAGATAAAGAGGAGGGAGAAAAAAACCACCAAAAAAAGTGCGTTTTTTCCTTGAGCCCGCGTTTTCTAATTTTATTGAAAAATGGACGACTTCGTCAAAAAAAGTAATTGCACAATCGAAAAGTAGACATTTTTTGCTTTCAAATGATGTATCATAGAGACCAATCGGATCATGTATAAATTTTTAATTGATGGTTGTTCACAAAACTTCCCCGCGCTCCAAAAACAGCAAAAATTTGGGATTCAATAAACAACGATTAAATGAGAATTAAAAAAAAATTAGGGTATACAAATTCCAGGGATGACAAAGGACCTTATGAGGACCCCTAATCAAGAAAATTTTGAGTAAATTAGTGCAATACAAAAAAAATAGGAACAAATTCCTGGCGAGGTCAAAATTGCCCGGGAGCAGAAAGTTTCACCCGTGTTCCGATATGGCCAAAAGAGTCAAGCGTGAGTCAATTCACAGGGTTTGATCGCAGCAGAATTCCTCTTTCACATGAACTTTGAATCATGAGAAAATATGCATTTTTCACAAAGTTATTGAATAATTTGTCCCCCCGCTGATGTGTAAATACACGGACTGTGCTCTCCGGCATACAGCACAGAAGTTCATCATTCGAGGTGCGCTTGGTGCCGTTTTTCTCGAAACCGGTCACATTGTCGAGAAAAATCATGAGGACCATTTTTGTAGAAAATCAACTGAACTTCAATTTTTTTTTTAACCAAAAATTTCTAACTCCCATATTTTAGGAGATATTGGCTGAAAACCTATTTTTCTGGTCTTTTGGGGCCATTTTCTCCGCCCTCACATGCGTTTGTTTTCATGCAGAACTTTGTCTCATGTTCAATGAGGTACCAAATGCAACTTCCAACCGGAAGATGAAAATAGGGCGTCATTAATATTAACTTTTTTCCTTCATTTACTGGACTATTTCTTCAAATTTGAATTAGAAGCTCATGAAACTGAGAGAAGTTGGTTAGGTTACGGGTCACATACGCAGAATGTAGCGCAGGAGGCTAGTGAAACGGTCGAAGCAAGAGTACGATAAAAGAAAAAATAAATAAATAAAGTCAGGACAAACATGAAACAAAAAATAATAGGATGTGTATGAAGAACAACTCTCGCTCGCTAAATACTTTTCAGGGTTACGTCCTAATAAAGTTAAAACGGACCCTACTACTGAAACTCCGCTGTCAGTCCCCCTGTCACTAGACTATCTCATGAACCGTGATAGTTAGGTAGTTGTTAAAATTTTCACAAATAATGTATTTCTGTTGCCGCTATGAACACAAATACTAAAAATAATGAACTCCTATACAACAAACGTGATTTTTGAAGACCACATCCTGGCACCAACTATGTAGAAATAGCTGAAGCAGTATTTGGCTTAATTTTGTTCGTTTCACAGAATATAGAGTAATATCAATGTAGATATACTTTTGCGCGCGGGTCGGTTTCTCATTTCACATATTTTGGATAAATATATGAAGTTCAATAGTCCATCCTCAATTCATTCTTTCAATATATGATCACGACGGAGATCTAAAAAATACTTCCTGGCAGAACAGCTGCATTAATCTTAGGAAACTAATCTTAGATTTTATCTCTGAATGTTGAAAGATATAAATAGTAACTCTAATTACTATAAATATTCACCAGACTTCAATGCTACACCGTGTTCCGTTTTTATCAACAATATATCTATAGCGGAAAACGCAATTAAGATCCATTTCCGCAAACATTATCTGAATAGTTCTTGATCTTTTTTGTGACGCAATTTTTATCTACTGTAAATTACATTTTGTTTTCTTTTACTTTGAAACAAACAGAGTTTTCTTTAATCTACGAAACTTCCAAGCACCTCATTCATTTTCCACTTTAAAAATTTCCTAAGTACAATTTCTTTTTTAATCTGTCGACACAACACTGCTTACACTGTTTATTTTTCCCTGTTATCATTTCGGGAACTTGGAGGAGCTTGGAGGGCTTTGATAACAACTTCCAACTTCATTAAGTATACGAAAGACTTCTTAAAAGTTGGAAAGCTTCAACACGTTGTCCACTGTTCGTTGTTTGAAGGAGAAAAACTTTTATCAGGAAAATTGATAAAGAGAACCGGTGGGTCTATCAACGTTTTTTTTGTGGAGAAATATCCATGTACGTATAAAAATATTTTCAATCTGCAAAAAGAACTGTTATTCGAGCGGAAAGTTTTGGAGATTCTTAGGAAATATAATTTAACTTTTTTTAGGTAAAAAAGATGGAAAATTATATTTCATCTTGAAGAAAATGTTTTGCGAATTTTGTGCTATTCAAAATTTGTTGTTTATTATTATTACCTGCCTTCATTAATCTTTAAAATACAAACAATCATTACAAGAGGCGAAGTCTTGCTGAAGCTACTCTACTCAACCTCATATTAAAAAAAAATCATCCAAAAATTGGGAAAAAACGAAAAATATACCCTACGCTATCAGAAAAACCAACACAATGTTTTACATTTTAAACTCTTCAGAATGAAGATCTCAGACACAGAGCTATGTGCATACGATGAAAGTTTGGATGATCAAGAACAATGATTATTTGGATGTCATCGCAATAGTCTCATGCAACCCTTCATTAAAGAAAAAGTGTCTCTTCCGCTAAACGTAGCCTTAGTTTTTTATGGGGCGTGTAGAAATATCGCAATCAAAACCATCTTGTGGGAATTCTTGAAGCGATCTAATCGCAAATTTTGATTTCAACCTTTAAATGTCAAAGTATAAGTAGTATGTATGAGGTACTAAATGAATCTACTGAAAATAACGATGGAGGGAGAGACACTAGGCTTTCAAATTAATATTCATCTCATCTATAATGTCTATAATCATTCAACGTTAACCAGCTTAAAGGCAAGTTTAAATCATCTCCTCAAGTCCATTTTGATTGGTTTTCTCATTGATACCATTCAACATAAACAAGGATGTGGTTTTTGCTTTTCCTCATCATCAAAACCTTAACAGTAAATGAGTTTTGAACGGATGATAAATAAACAAGATCTTAAATATTTTTCCATTAAAGTAAGATTAGTCGAAAAGACTTCCTGAAAAACTTACTCGTAAGCAAAGCACGGCTGGAAGAAGTAAAAAAAATACCGTCAGTCGTCAAAAGTTGTTTATGATAGCTTACATTTTGTTCTGAGCATGTTAAGGATTGTTTAAGGTGTTTTTAGAGTTGGTTTCTCGACTACCAGATATATAAACAACTCAAAGTTTGCTAAAGCGTAATATAACTCTTCCAGAGAAATTGCAAGGATAAAAAAGGAAATAAACTCAGTCGTTGGTTAAAGTGTACGCTATATAAATATCCTTGCGGTTTTGCTACAGCTTGTTCTTGTCTAAAAGCCTAACGATGAAATAAGTTTGTGGTCACTTTTGGAGTTTGTTCCGTGTTTTATTTGTTATAAGAAAATACACAACTGTAAGTAAGACAACTGTTACTTTTATTTAACTATGATGAAGTAATAATCATAAAATGATATCCGAAAAAATCATTCTCTCGAAGTAACTTTTCTTTTGTTGATCACCTTAAATAATTTAATGGCTACAATGAATATGGAAATATATAAGAAAGTAATAAACATTCAACTGATATTACCATAGAGATACTACAGGTGAGTTCGGAATGGATTTTTGGTGCGGTGATAGTGTATTGCTTGTGTAGTGCAGAGTTTAGTCGCGTGCTGATGGTGGGGATGGTGTGATCAGTGTGTAACATCTAATACACCACCATTTTGTACCGAGGAAACGGTGTCCCACCATGTTTACACCATTCATACCCCAAAGTATTACCAAACGCAATAATAGTGTGCACTATATTTTCTCTGAACAATTAACGAGCGCAACAGTGTCAATAGTGCCAAAAGTGTTGACAGCTTTCACCATTCCGAACTTAGCTTACAGATAGATGCAACAAGCCAGCTCGAAACCCAAAAGAGAGAGAGATAAAAATTCAGAGGATTAGACTGTCTTTATCTAATAGAGCAAGTGCTGTATACACTGTCAAAGGCGGAGAAACCTCTGATCGTCTGTCTCGTTCCCTCTCACCCGAGTTTTGACGGACATTACCACTCACACAGATGCTTATGGCTTGTTGTCTCTGTTTTACCTCTATGGAGACTATACAAAGAAAGTACAAGATCACCTTTTTAGAGTTGAATTGGTAGCAAAAAAATACTACAAGATAAAAAAGCTTATAATATGTTGGTTTCATTGTTTCTGTTCCATCTAGTAATCTCCCAATTCAAAAGTATGTTTTTGGAGGTTTCCACTTCCATGCCACATACATTCTCCTTCCTCCACTATTTTGAGCTTTTTCAGGTTCCCATCCAGGCGACAATGTCCCGTTAGGATTCCTGTTAAAATTCTTAGCGCAGTTCTACTTTGACTTGCATTCATTTGATCTCAACAGGTTGCAGTCACCCAGAAGAAAATTTGATGGTCTAAGGACTACTAGATTTTTCCAATGGTCAGATCTTCTTCTCTTTTCTTTCACCTATTTCTTCCATTATTACATTGGAGCTTATTCCGTAAAAGGGTCCAGGCCCCCTTAAGGGTATTTCAGACTCCCTCTCCGCTGTTATTTCATTTCCTTTTATTCCTGTGTGTCCTGGAATCCACAGTAAGGTGACTATATTGTTCTCGCCCACATCTACTGAATATACTTCATCAACCACCTTCCACTGGATACGGTTTTTATCAGGCAGGTCTCCACAGTTCCGACGACTCCACTAGCAATCGAACGGCTATCAATAAACTTGTCGGGACAACAGTCCACTCTCCACACTGAAGATCCTGATATCGGATTTCTGCATGTTACAGAGATCCGTTGAGCTGTCCTTGTTTTCACGTATTTCTCCTTAGAAAAAATAGCTACTAGGTAGCTTCTTGGGGGAGACCATTGAATGGTATAACAAGGATTTTGTATATATATTTATAAATAATTTTATTAATCCCTTCAATTGTCTCGGATCTACTACCAGTATTTCAAAAATCGAAACATCCTTTCCTCATTTAAACTAATATCAGCCAATAAGACCCTTCTATTCATCAAACATGAGAACAATGGCGAAGTGATGACGTTTGACGTCCGTTTTAACATAATTGTTTTAAACCTCAATGCAGTTTGGCTCTAATTGTAGATAATCTAATGGAAAGTTGGGCAGTTTTGTTGGATTCAAAGTTGGGGTCTGTCGGATGTGCAGGGACTGATTAGCAAAGTTTGGGATTTATTAACAGGGCCGTTCCATCGATGTTACGTTAGCGTAACCCGTTATAATGGTTGGCTATTGAGTCGTTAGTCTAAGAAGTTTAGGTCGTTGCAGAGAAAATGTGATTGATACTCAAGAAATTTCCTTCGAATTGAAAATTATGCAACCAGTGCATGAAGTGGTACTTTTTTGCATGAGTAAGAAAAAGATTATGCATTATGTTGCATACCATATTTTTTCATATACTTAGCCCTATTCCAATAACAAAATCAAAATAGTTAAGTTACGAACTCACTGATTCAGAAGCCGGTCCTATCGCAAACTATGAATGGTATTTCTAGAAAGGTTCTTTCGCAGGTAATATTTAGACTGTTCTCGGTTTATTCACGAATGTTCTCGAATTATAAAGTATACGCAGAGGTGGTATATTCAAGAAGATTATGGAGTTACTGGGCAAGGATTCGATGGCTTGGGAAGGAATTATTTTATTTTAAGTGGACTGTATTTCTTTTTTCTTACTTCCCTCCTTTGCTATCAGGTCCCTCGCAGAAAACCTTCGTTGTTATAAACTTTATTGTTGAAGTACGATGGGTAATTAAACGCTTTTTTCGGAATTTACGATTATATTGACAATTCGTTTATAAAAATAACAATGACATCTCATCATAACAACGGTTGCTAAGTACATTCTTTCTTTTTTTATATAGATATATAGAGAAACTTTTAGATGTTCAGTCATCAATGATAATTTATTCAGAAATAAATAATGTTATTAACGAAGAAAATGCACAATTTATTTAGCCAAGCAAGTCTGTTAAGAATTATCTTGAATTCTTAACATACTGGCCGGCTACAAACAAAGCAAAAAATATTATACATTAAACTTGGAACTGATGAACTAATTTGAAATTAACATCGTCATTGCGATCACAAAATTAAAATGTTAAGGTTGATAAAAATGTCTATTCAAGTGACAAATGAAAAGACTTTTCATCAAGAATAAACTATGAATACTTGTGACCATTGTATATCTGTGATTCACATTTACAGAAATAAAATTTTAAAACGATTAATAATTGATAAGTTAACATTACGATACTGTATGTCTTATTTTGACAGATAGATAAATACAGAAAAACGATTGGTAGGTCATTGAGTAAAAAATACACAATAGTTATGGTTAACATTATAAAGCATTTTATTTAAGCTGTTGCGTGAGACCAAAATAAATATTAAGAAATGGTTGGGTACGCTAATGCGCATGATGGAACTGAATCATTATACAAATGATTGAAAATACTGATATTATGATATGGGGAAAAATTTCCTACTTACTTACATACTAATAATAAAAGAACAAGAGAAAATAAAATGAGACTGATCTAAATATGAAATCAACAAAAGTATCTGATCATATCTACTTTAGCTGAACGGCAGAAATTAACAGCACAAACTTTGGTAACGGATATAAACTAGTAAATGTATAGTTACGATAGAGCTGTGATTCTATAGAGGTTCTATGAAAAATAAATTTTAAAAGAAGAATGAAAGATCAATAAGTTATGATTTATTATATGACTGTTGATATTGATATGTTTAATTGAGTTTAATCTCGATCATATGGGAGAGGCGATATTTTTACGATGGGTCGAGTGTAGATACCATCTTTGGTTTTTAATTTTACCGATCTGACATTTTCATCTTTACCTACAAATATTTGTATAACGCGAGCTATTGGCCAGCTCAGTGGTGGAGTTTCTTGGTCAAGAACTAGGACAACATCACCGTCCCTGATATTAGATTTTGTTTTAAACCATTTAGGACGATTTTGAAGACGATGTAGGTAAGCTGTTTTCCATTGCTTCCAGAAACTTTGCTGAACCTTAGTACATTGTTGCCAAAGTGATAATCTGTTTGTGGAAATCTCTGATACATCTGGCTCCGGATGAGCAGTTAAAGGAGACCCGATTAGAAAATGACCAGGTGTCAGAGGATTTAAATCAGTTGGGTCATTAGACAAAGGATACAATGGACGTGAATTCAAGATTGCTTCGATTTGAGCGAAGATAGTTGACAATTGCTCGAAAGTTAAAGTAGAATTGCCTACAAGGCGAACTAGATGGTATTTGGCACTTTTAATGGCTGCTTCCCAAATGCCACCCCAGTGAGGAGCACGTGGAGGGATATTTTGCCACTGAGATTCGGTAGCTGAAAGATAATCTTTGATGGAGTTGAGATTTGCTTGGACAGACAGGAAATCATGAACTTCTTTAAGCTCATTTTTTGCTCCTAGGAAATTTGTTGCGTTATCGCTGTATATGACTGAGGGACATCCTCGACGAGCTATGAAACGTTTTAGGGTTGCTAAAAATGCTTCTGTGGATAGATCTGACACTAATTCGAGATGGACTGCTTTAGTTACCATGAATACAAACAAAGATAGATAACATTTTGTGATACGTGCTTTTCGAAGAGTTGAAGATTTGATGAGAAATGGACCTCCAAAATCAATACCGACTTTTTGGAAAGGCCTAGCAATGGACGTTCGATATGAAGGTAAATCTGCCATAATTTGCTCAGCTGATTGAGCATTGAACCGATGACAAGTGATACATTTAGAAATAATGCGTTTGACTTCACGCAAACCATTCAATGGCCAATAACGTAGTCTAAAATTTGATAATGTGGTTTGTGGCCCACAATGGCCTAATCGATTGTGCTCTAACTTTGACAGAAGGTTTACAATATGACATTTGGATGGTAGAAGCAATGGATGTTTTTGAGAATAAGGTATGGGTGCATGAGACAACCGACCACCCACCCTTAACAGTTCATCTTGATCTAAGAATGGCTTTAAAGACAGTAACTGTTTGCGTTTCAAACTTTTTTGATTTTTCATAAGTTGGATTTCATTTGAAAAGTATTGGGATTGTATGTTCTTTATGATTAAATTGTGAGCGTAGCTCAATTCTTGAGAAGATAGACTTTCTGAGGGTTTACTAAGACATTTTTCTAAGTGTAGGTTGTTTTTATGAATAACTTTCAATTTGACATTGTTCATGAATCTTAAAATGTAAGCTACTACTCGTTGTAGTTTAGGGAAAGATGAAAAATTATTGAAGATAGTTGACCAAAAATTTTCTTCTTGAAGAACGACAGACAAAGATGTTTTCTTGGATTCAGGTAACGAATTAACAAATGAAAAGGTGTCGAGTTGATCGAAATTTATAGTAGCATTAAAAAATATTTTTGGGCCATGAAACCATAAATCCTGATTTTTTTCATTTAAATTTCCTCGAGATAAGATATCTGCGGTGTTATGTGCAGATCTAATATGACGCCACTGAAAATGTTTTGTTTTTTCTTGTATTTGAGATACTCGATTTGAAACAAACACTGACCACTTGGAAGGATGGCATTTAATCCATGATAAGGCAATTTGTGAATCAGACCAAAGATTAATGGATGAAAATTTGATTTTGTTTTTAAATATTTGAAGAATTCGGATAACTAAATTTGATAATAAAACCATGGCACATAATTCCAATTTTGGAATTGTTAGAATCCGACGGATAGGAGCTACTCGAGATTTTGCAGCTACTAAAGAACAATGTACAGAATTGTCTGTATAGATCGATCTAAAATAGACATTTGCACCATAAGCTACTAAACTTGAATCAGCAAAGGCATGAAGCTCTATACTTTTTATTTCTTTGTTTAAAAATAGATATCTGGGAATTTTTAGATTTTTTAATTGTTGGATATTGTGACAGAATTGATTCCATTCTTGTAAGACAGGCACATGGTCTATTTCCATGTCCCAAGATTTATTGTTGAGAACCCAAAGTGATTGCATAATTAGTTTTCCTTGAACTATAATTGGATTGACTAATCCAAGAGGATCATAACATGAAGATATTGTGGATAATATATTTCTTTTTGTGATTTTTGGCATATTTAAATCTGATGGGGCTGTGATTTGAAAATGATCTGAAATAGGATTCCAATTGAGTCCAAAAATTTTGCAAGGAATATAATCGAAATTCATATCTTTGATTTGAGATTGAGATGGAAAATTTAAATGAAGAGTATTTGAACAAAATTTATGCAAATTGAACCCTGAAGATTTTAATATTGAAGTGAGCTGTCTGTAGAGGAGATCTAGATCAGAAATAGAATTTACACCTGCTAACACATCATCTACATAAGTTTGATTGAGTAATGCATCTGATGCCAGACTTTGATTACTGTTACGCTGTGCTATGTCTTTCAAGACACGACAAGCTAGGAAGGGAGCATTTTTCAATCCAAAAGAAACACAAGTTAATTCGATGCATGACAAAGATTCAGAAGGAGAATTTCTCCACAAGATATTTTGTAAGAAATTGTGATTTGGGTTCATTTGAATTTGACGATACATTTTTTCAATATCGGCTGTGAGAACATATTTAAAAGATCTGAAACGACACAAAATGTCAAATAATTCTGGCTGCACTCTGCCACCAGTAAGAAGAATGTCATTTAACGACACAGATGTAGTAGTTTTACATGAAAAATCAAAAACAACTCTCAATTTGGTAGATATGCTGCTTTCACGAATAACAGCTAGATGGGGTACAAAATATTTATTTTGATTATTTTCATTGGTAAGAGACAAAGGTATGATACGCCCATGATTAAGAGACAAGTATTCATCTATAAACTTTTCATAATTTTCAAATAATACGGGATCTCGTTGAAATTTCTTTTCTAGAGAGAAAAATCTATGTTTTGCTTTAAAAAATGAGTCACCTAATTTTTTATAGGCTTGAGGTACGGTTAAAGAAAGATCTACTTGATATCTACCCGACGGTAGGATTTTTGTGGTCGAAACGAACGTTTCTTCGGCTAGAACTTCATCTTCAGATGCAATAGGATATGTATGAAGCTCTTCCTGAGTCCAGAATCGTTCTAATAAATTATCTAGAGATATTGTTGAACAGAATGATAGAAATTGATGGGAATTTGATTTATTAAATTCTTTTATTTTTGAGATAGACTTAGACTTGGATTGGGATATATGATTTATATTTGATAAGATTTGGTGTGAACCTTTTTCGGTTGATTCACCCAATTGAGATGGATATTTTTCATTTTCAATAGATGAAATTTGATTTGATAAGATTTGGTGTGAATATTTTTCGTTTGATTCACCCAATTTAGATAGATTGTCTTGATTGAGACCAGATAAAGTGAGATTACTAGATTCATCTCCTTTTGAGTGATTAGATAGATAAAGACTAGATAATTTTTGATCTGAACCTACTTTTCTAGGTTCACCCATGATGGATTTATTAGATGTATTACTTTGAGAAAGATTCGATGAGATGTGATTTAAGTCCGATATTTCAAACTCTTTTTGTTGAGATAGAGTTTGATAAATTGGATTAAGGGCTTTTTGAGGAATTGCACCAGAAACAATCCAACCCAGAGATGTATTGACTAAAACAGGGAGACCATGTCCTAATTTTTTTATTCCTAGTTGCAATATATCATAATAAAGATCTGCGCCCACTAGCATATCGATAGATGTTGGTAAATTAAAGGTTTTGTCCGCTAAATATTGTTCATAAAATTCAGGGATGTTTAATGAGTCAATATTTATTTTTATTTGAGGTAATTTGTGTGTAATGGATTCTACTACTGCACAAGAAACTTGGAATTCTCTGGAATTGTCATATTGAGATGTGAAAGTGATGTCTGCCATCTTATTAATGACCTTTGGAGTGTTTAAAATACCGGATGCTTGTACATTGTGATTGTAAGATTGATATTTCAATTTTTTTAATAAGGATAATGAAATGAAAGACATTTGAGAGCCACTGTCTAACAAGATTTTGATTATAATTGAATTGCCCACTTTATTTTTGACTATGACTTGGGCTGTTGCTAGTAAAATAAAAGATTGTTTATTTGCAATTGTAGTCAGTGACGCCTTTGATTGTCAATCTGAATATGATGGGTCATTTTCAGGTCGATAATTGTAAGAGTTAAAATTTTCAGACGTTTGAATTGATGAATTTTCACTCGAAGGGGTTTTTTCCCAATGGTTTTGATTTGAATTAAGTGAAGATAAAGTGTGATTATCGATAAATTCATTTGATTGTGAGGCTTGAGATTGGTCACAAAACGTTACATTTTTTCTAGGGTGTGATTTATTTTGTAATTGCGATGAAATATCGGGAGTTGAAACTAATAATGATTGATTACCTCTATTAGGAGGGACTGACTGAAATCTGGTGTAGAGTTTTTGTTGACCTGAGCAGTCGAGATTTTGTTTATTAGTGTGATTTTGACAATAGTTTACAGGTTCGGAATTTGAAGAATTTACATTGTTTGAGATATGATTTACATGCAACAAGGTGTTGTGTTTTTTGTTACACACGGAACATTTATTATTTGATTGACATTCATTGACAGAATGATTGGGATTTAGACAATTCCAACACAAATGATTATTTTTAGCATAAGTATGGCGTTGTTCGACGGATAAAATAGAAAATTCTTTACATGAGTAAATTTTGTGACTGTTTCCATTACAGTAAATACAATTTTGGTAATATTTCTTAGGTTTTGATGGATTACTTGTATTAAACTGTTGTGCAGCGAGAAATGAGACTTGCTGAGTTTTATAATATTTATTCGGTGCATTTAATTTAGTTGTATGAGGCTCACAAGTGGATTTTTTCACCGTTGACTCATTGTGTTTTGATATTGATATATTTTGTAAAACCGTGCATTTTCGATTTAAAAATTCTAATAGGTCTTTTACGGTGGGTAGTTCTTCCGTATCGCATCTTTCTTCAAACGATCGGCGAGTGATGAAATCAAGTTTTTGTTCTATGAGTTTTGTGAGCAATGAATCTAATAGTTTCTCTTTTGTTACATTTACATTTTCTAGATTTTGTGTTATAGAAACAATTTCCGCAATGAATGGTTTTAAATTTTGTATAGAACAATTAGATAATTCTGGTATTTCTAAGAGGCGATTGAAGAGATTAATAACATTTTGTCTTTTATTTAAATATTTTTGTTCAAGAAGTTTTAAAGCAATCTTAAGACTATCTTCAGATACATTCAAAGACTTGACAAGATAAAATGGTTCGCCCCGTAGATATGACAATAAATAATAAAACTTTTCAGAATACGATTTTAATTTTTCATTATTTACAATTAACGAAGTGAAAAGGTCAATGAACGTTGGATAATTTTCTGGTTTACCATCGAATGGAGGAATTTGAATTGAAGGTAAAATTATATTTGAAGTTGTTATAGGTGTTGTGGGAGGTGAATTATTTGATTTAGCTAACTTTTCAAGCATATGATTTAGAAGAGACATGGCATCTAAATAATTATTTTCAATAACTTCACGGGGTTCGCGTAGACCTTCCGTTTCATCCAATAATTCAATTTCATCTTGAGCATCGCTATATTTTGTATAGTAACTTTCTAAGGATTTTAATCTATCTTGTAATTTGAATTTGTCGTTGGATTCCTTATTAACATCTATCCATTTCAATATTTTTGTAACCTGAGCTTTGCTTGTAGTTCTAATTTTGGTAAGATTTTCCATTATTATTTGTTTTTCAACCAAGATAGATAAAAATATGAATGATAAAAACGAGATTAATTCGCGATAAAATAGAATTCTGACAAGCTTGTTTTTCCAAGGTAAAATATGAAAAAAATGAAAATGTTAATGAGTGATATACATATTATTATTATTATTATTTTTCAACTAGATTGAATCCAAAGTAATGTTTTTGTGAACTTTTGACAATGCTTGACTATTTTAAAATTCAAATAGTCTTTTGACACTCAAGATATTTTTGATATATTTGTTTTCTTTTTTATTTAAACACAATAAGACTATTAATCTGACCTTATTTGATGTGGAAATTGGGCTTCTATCTACTTCTTAGATACAACAGGAACAGTTAAGACTTTGTATCTATTTCCTTAGATACAACAGGAACAGTTAAGGACTTTGTATCTATTTCCTCAGATACAACAGGAACAGTTAAGACATTGTATATATTTCTTAGATACAACAGGAACAAGAACTCTGCTAATCCCTTTTTTTGTTAGATTTTCCTGTGAACTTTGCACAAATTTTTTACGAGAAAATCACGCACATATACTTATTAAACACTGGAACTGGAAGTTTGGTAATTGGATGTATTAGATTTTCAGAAAAATTCAAATCCGGTTCGAAGTTTGACCATGGGCAAGGATTCGATGGCTTGGGAAGGAATTATTTTATTTTAAGTGGACTGTATTTCTTTTTTATTACTTCCCTCCTCTGCTATCAGGTCCCTCGCAGAAAACCTTCGTTGTTATAAACTTTATTGTTGAAGTACGATGGGTAATTAAACGCTTTTTTCGGAATTTACGATTATATTGACAATTCGTTTATAAAAATAACAATGACATCTCATCATAACAACGGTTGCTAAGTAACTTCTTTCTTTTTTTATATAGATATGTAGAGAAACTTTTAGATGTTTAGTCATCAATGATAATTTACTCAGAAATAAATAATGTTTTTAACGAAGAAAATGCACAATTTATTTAGCCAAGCAAGTCTGTTAAGAATTATCTTGAATTCTTAACAGCGTTCTTTCGAGTTTTGGTCTGTATTTGACTGAAATAGAATAGAAAATGGTCCATTTTTATGCTAACTTTCGTTTTAAATCATATTCGAGTGATTTTGTGCATTATTTAGTCCCATTGTGTGCCTTTCAAGCGGATTTGAGTGTTTTTTGACATATTTCGAGAGCTGTTGACCGTTTGGAGCTGTAATTACATGAAATCGAGAGTATTTGGATGAAATAAGGTCGAATTGTGAGTTTTCTTATCGTTTTAGACTGTTTTCAGCGTTATTCCGAGTTTTGGTCTCAATTTGACTGGAATAGAATAGAAAATGGTCCATTTGCAAGCTAACTTTCGTTTTAAATAATATTCGAGTGAATTTGTGCATTATTTAGTCTTCTTCTGTGCTTTTCGAGTGGATTTAAGTGTTTTTTAACATATTTCGAGAACCGTTGACCGTTTCGAGCTGTAATTACGGGAAATCGAGAGTATTTGGATGAAATAAGGTCGAATTGTGAGTTTTCTTATCGTTTTAGACTGTTTTCAGCATTCTTTCGAGTTTTGGTCAGTATTTGATTGAAATAGAATAGGAATCGGTCCATTTGCATGCTAACTTTCGTTTCAAATCATATTCGAAAGAATTTGTGCATTATTTAGTCTACTTATATGGTTTTCAAGTTGATTTGAGTGTTTTTTGACATATTCCGGAAACCGTTGACCGTTTCGAGCTGTAATTACGTGAAATCGAGAGTATTTGGATGAAATAAGGTCGAATTGTGAGTTTTCTTATAGTTTTAGACTGTTTTCAGCGTTTTTTCGAGTTTTGGTCTGTATTTGACTGAAATAGAATATGGTCCATTCTTATGCTACCTTTCGTTTTAAATCATATTCGAGTGATTTTGTGCATTATTTAGTCTCATTGTGTGCCTTTCAAGCGGATTTGAGTGTTTTTTGACATATTTCGAGAGCTGTTGACCGTTTGGAGCTGTAATTACATGAAATCGAGAGTATTTGGATGAAATAAGGTCGAATTGTGAGTTTTCCTATCGTTTTAGACTGTTTTCAGCGTTTGTTCAAACGTGTCGTTCTACCAAGAACAACGCTGCGTTTTGTATTC
>CAJUYH010006784.1:0-19182 GCA_910591685.1 Galerucella tenella
TAAATATTCATAAAGAAGATGTTCATTCCTAGTTCGCTTAAAATCCTTAAGTGCTTGCAGTATGTCTCCTCCAGCACAGAAGGCTTTAGCTCCAGCACCTTTTATAACGACAAGTTTTTTTTTATTTTGCCACTTTGAAAGTGTTACTACTAATCCATCAAGCATTGGAGGATTAATAGCATTTAAAGCATGAGGTCTATTAAGGATAACTACTCCTGCTTTTTCTACTTCTTTGGTAAGTATAAATTGTTCTGTTGAACAGTTACGTATATGTTTCATTAATTTTTTCCTCACATATCTTGATATTAAATTAGTTGGTTGCTGAAAATATAAACTATATATATAAAATTATCCTCAAAATAGTAATACGGATATTATAGTACGAGCAAGATATATAGTGATATCCACGATCATGGTGATATCTACAAATCGACACTTGAATCTCCTTCCAGATTGGATATGGATTCGATCTTTTTCGATTTACTGCACGTTGTGATAACGGACAGGAGATGTAGCTGGTATCGTTTTGCATCACTATAAGGGTTTTTTAGCGAGCTGCTGGTTAAAACCCAGCGGTGACTTGCGGTAACAGGC
The DNA here is from genome assembly GCA_910591685.1 of Galerucella tenella. Lineage (NCBI taxonomy): Eukaryota > Metazoa > Arthropoda > Insecta > Coleoptera > Chrysomelidae > Galerucella > Galerucella tenella. The sequence continues at coordinate 595 of CAJUYH010006784.1, forward strand.
GGTTATTCACGTTTTAAAACAAAAGTGGGGGTTATAACCACTGCCAGTTACCCACAGTTATTACCGCGGTCACTGATTTGACATTTTGGTAATTACCGTTCGTGGCAAAAAATTGATCGGTATTAACTTTTTATGACCAGTCACTCGCTAAAAAAACCTTTATATCTTTTTTTGTTGCTTTCGTTTATTTGGGCGTCAAGCACTTGTGCGTGACGCCTCAGTCGTCACGACTTTTGAGCAAATCGAACACGATTTTTTAGGATCCTCAAAACCACCTGACATGTGCCAATGCCAATGAATTTCCTGTGTTGTTAGAAGAACAGTTTTCAATTATAATGTTTTTGATAATAAAATTTTGCATATTTAGATATTTTTAGTAAGGTTTAAATCGTACTAAATCGTAAACGGCACAATCTTAACCTTTGAATAAACGTCAAACCGGACAAACGTCAAATTTTTAATGTCCGTGGCTTTTCGGTATGTGCTTGAGGGGCAAAGGGAAGGTAAGACTAGGCGTCACGCCCGATAATAAACGAACGGAATTCAGTCACTACGAGCTGCTACTAGCAGCCAAAAGTAAATAATCGAAAGCGCTTGTAAAACAGTAATACAGGAGTTCAGTCTAAGGTCAGTGTGGCCAACAAAAAGTGGTTTTTCTGACAAGAATGACAGTTAATGTCTACCCCTTAAAACATAAGATTTTTGCATGTTTTTTATCATTGCGAACATCTATATTGCTTTATAAAAATAATGAATACACCCCCGAAGCGTAAATCTTGGAATTTAAAATGACTTTTTAGCTGAGTACACAGCACATCGGTGGCCAAAAATTCCAGGAATTCTAGGCATGTCACCATTTCATTTCTGTTATCTGTCACTAGTTATGTCAGATGTCAGTGGAAAAAGTAATTAGAAGAATAGAGATACAACTAACTAGAAATGCTACTAAATCTAATCGAAAATGGACATACACAATTAAACGAATATCAACAAAAATAAATATAACTGACATTTCACATAACCGGTGACAGAATAACAGATATTAAATGGTGACATGGCAAGAGTTCCTGGAATTTTTGGCCACCGATGTGCTGTGTATTCAGCTAAAAAGTCGTTTTCAATTCCAAGATTTACGCTTCGGGGGTGTATTTATTATTTTAATAAAGCAATATAGATGTTCGCAATGATGAAAAACATGCAAAAATCTTATGTTTTAAAGGGTAGACATTAACTGTCATTCTTGTCAGAAAAACCACTTTTTGTTGGCCACACTGACCTTAGACTGAACTCCTCTGCTGGGACTCTGCACACTATAGAATTCTACTATCGACTCTATTCTACACGACTTATCAACAAAATTGATAGTTATCGCTTTCTACATGACAATGTGAGGACGTGTCGTTTTCTACGATTACGAGATATCTATAATTTTATAGGTTATATTTTCAAATTTATGACATTTGACACAAAAGATACAATAAAGATAGCAGAACAAGTCGCAATTGGCTTTCATACAAGAAACATTGAATTTATTATAGGGTTACACACGTCGAAAATTTAAATTATCCCAAAAAATTTAGCATAGCCACAATGAGAACTATGAAATATTTACTTATAAGCTACAGATCGATGGTAATGTCAGAAATAAAAGAAGAGTTGTCGACAGAAAACAGAGTGAAATTTATGGCTGTTGTCGATTGGAATAATAGTTATCTACTGTAGGCAGAGTCCCTGCACTCTATTCATCAAACGTCAGCTGTCAGTAAAGTTACATGATCATGATAATGATAATTCAGATTCAAAATCCATGAATTGTTGAGAAACAGCATGGACATGGAGACTAGTCTCCATGAGTATAAAAATAACGATGGGTTCGTTCAAATACTATATTTAGTATTATATAAGATAATCGTCGATTAGAAAAACCATAGAGATACTACTGTGGTATCTCTATGAGAAAAACGAATATCATTCACGATTCTTAAAATTGACCTGGCAACACTGCGGTTTTTATTGTCTACCAAAATGTTGATCACTAAATAGCAAAATTGAGGATATCAACTGCACAAAGACTATTTTTGAGTTTACTTACTGTTAGATTCTTTTTATATTTCGTTAACACTATATTCATTCTTTTCCACTTGAATTACACAACATTAAAATTAAATACCTACGAATTATTAGTAGGTACATACTCTTTCAATAAATACCTAGCACTGTGGCCTTGAACTGTCGTAGAAATCAAACGCTGATATACATTACTCGAAAATAGAAACTGAATTCATAGATTAATAATTTTTATCACCAACCGTCAGTGAAGCCATCAATTATCAGATTGATTTCCGGAAGTAAACCAACAGTTTACCTTATCGTACAATAGTTATATATGATACAAGTGCGTGAAGTTATCCTTTTGCACACGAGTTGAGAAAATGCAAGGTACGAACGTAGCGAGTGCCTTTTTAGCAACGAGCTACAGCTGTAGGTTCATTCTTCTTTGACTAAACTGATCTAGGTGCCCGGACGAGTCATATGTTTTTAAATTTTCAAATTTCCAAAATCAGAATTACTTTATTTTGGATACTTTCATAAGAGGAAATCCCGTGGATTTAAAAAAAAAATTGCCAATTTTTCCAATAATTTTTTTTCCAAATTTTGATATTTCTAGCAACCTTTGTACAAAATATGGTAGGTACGACTTACCTGATGTTTTCCAGATTTGTTTAATGTCTGAGAGAATGCTTTCCAAATTTCAACCCAACATTTTTATTATTGTGACCTGTATGATTTTTTGTGTAGATATGTACATTTGCGACAGTTACGCAAACTCATTTTTTAATTTTCAAATTTCCTGAATCAGAACTAAGGTCTCTTCGACATTTTCATATATGGGAATCCGCCAATTCAACCACGTAGATTTTGAAGATTTCCTTAAAAAATGTCCAGTCTTTAATTAATAAAAACAAATTTTATCCCCTCACTTTTCGGTATCCTTGTATACAAGGTATCGTAGATACGTTTTTGCTGTTTTTTTTTTCAAATTGGTTCATTATTTGGGAAGGTGTTTTCCAAATTTCAGCTCAAAATTCCTATTATTCTGGCTTCTAGCGCATGTTCTCCCCTCATCTCACATTCTAGTAATTTCAAATTTCCAAAATCGGTAGGTAAGGCATTTTTGGATTCTTTCATATGCAGAATTCTACTAATTCCACGTAGATTTCGAAAGTCCCCATAAAGATTTTCCAACCTATAATAAAAAAAAAAATTCTTGAAATTTCGATTGCTTTACTTTCGGATATCCTTGTATACAAAATATGGTGGATGCGTCTTTTTTGATTTTTTTTCATATTTGTTCATTATCTGAGAGTATATGTTTTCCAAATTTCAGAGCAGCACTTCAATTATTGTGGCCTCTAAGTACAATTTTTTGACTCATTCTTCAAATTTTCAAAATCGGACCTTCGACAAAATATGGTAGATAAAACAAAATGGCCTGTTCCTTGTGCTGTTTTCATTATTATTTCTATATTAGGAGCTTTATTTTATTATTATTGTGACACGTGTGTCTTGCAACTATTCTATAAAATACCTACTTGAGCCAAAATTTCAGCTAACTATTGCGTCAATAACATTGAAAATAACTATTCAAGTTTAGAGATAAGCAGTAATAATGACAATCATGTTAATGATGTACCTACCTACCTATCTACATAATTAAAATTTTATATTTATTATCTAAAATTTAATAATTTATTTTTGTGATGTAGGTAGATTGAGTTGCCGTATGGGTCGTTATTGAATTAAGTAAAGTTACATCCTTAGATTTACCTACTAATAGGAAGTTGAAATTTCTCTTCTAAACTCTTAGAATCGAGCCTTTCGTATAAAAATGCTTAGTTTCCAAACGAAGTGGGCATCACTAAGCGAAAACAGGGGTATGGTTGAATTAATACCGTATTACAAACGTTAACCCTAATCTTTGACTTACAAAAATTTGATTGGTTGATGTTTAGATTACGCGCAAGCACAAGCTATCAATTGGTAGGTCAAAATACTATGAAGGCGTTACTATCGTAGCGGCAATGTGTCTCACGTCTTTTTCTAAAAGTGAATATTAGTGTTATTGCTGTATTTATTTAAATAATATAAAAATATGCCTAGACACACGGAAAAACATCAGCATTTTGAAAGTTCTCAAGTATTTTCAGTTAGAAAAAGAACCTCGTAGGTAATTATTAATTTCATAGCCTTTTCGAATTTGGAAATAGCAAATAAAATAAACGACATGCCGAAACACAATCGGTGACGCACACCAAGAAGGGTACATTATTTCAACACATCTGTACTGTTAAAATATTTAATAGCATTATCAACACCGTCTCCTTATAAATTCCAATAAATTATTGCTTATAAATGGTATAAATATAGGTATTCCCATTCAGTGACGTTATTATTTTTAATAATTGTAACCGTATTAAAATAAATTAACTGAAATATATGAATTTTTTATTTAATTTAAATAATTATTTAACGTATCCAACATACAGATACATCACATTATAGTGAAACTGTAGATAATTATAATTTCAATATAGAAATAGCCAGTTAACATTACATAGTGACTTGCCACTTTCAAAACTTACAATGTTCATATTAGTGAGTATACTTTTAGCTAAAGCAATTATATTTTTTCTACTACTATATAGCTGTAGTCCAGTGAACGAAGGTGTCAACATGAGCTGCGTTCGTTATTTGCGTCCGATTAATCTTTTTAGTCTGAATCGTTCGTTTATTACATCTAGAGGTAGGGGAGGTAAATCTGAACTGTTCGGTAATTCCGCTCAGATCAGTCCGATGTAAATCTGTTTGCTCGGATTATTTTGACCGACGAGAAAGATTAATCTGTTTATCTGTCATGTTATGAGGTTATGTTGTAGTCACTCCTGGCATTAGATTATTCTCGTACTGTTTGGTGATGAATAGCTACCAAAATTGCCTAAGGGCTAGACATACTTAGTCGTAAATAATGAAAAATAAAATCTAAAACGAGAAAATCAATCAAAAAAATCGTAGTCTCTGAAATGAAAGACAGGCAAAAGGGAGGTTAGAAGTTCGTTTATATGTATGATTGGTCGGGACGTTCGTTAATAGCAATTTGCTCAGATTAATTTGTGATCACGTGACCAAAAATCCGTCTCCTCTGCGATGCAAATAACGAACGCAGCTATGGGCAACTGGTCCAGCAAGAGCAATTTTTTTTTTAATTTGCAGGTTATGGTAGGCACATTAAATTCCCAAAATGTCAGGTACCTGACCATTGTGGAAGGGTGGGAAAATGGCTCTGAAATTCCAGAAAATCCGTTTTCCCGCGGTATCTCCCGATATATTTGATCACTGGAGAATTTTTGTTCAGACGAAAAATAAAGAGCAGTTCCTTACCCACAAGAATGATCCCTAGCATTTTTTCGAAAAATTAAATAGTTTTCGAGATAAATGGCCCGAACGCCGACCCAAAATTGAGCTCCAGGCCGGCTTATAGAGAGCACGATCTGAGGGATGACGTCCCCAAGTAAATTATTAATTTTTTAATAACTCGCGTGAAAATCAATATTTTTTAATGAATCAAAGTGCGGGTGAAAGAAGGGATCTGTGGCTACTAAGGCGTGTTTTTATCCACTCAATTTGTGCTCCTGGGTCATTGGAAAACCAGGCCAAAATTCGTATTTGCTAGATTTTTTAATGCTTCCATGGATTTATTCATATTATTTTTATTAAGAGTTATTTCAGCCAATCCTATTGGATAATGGTTCTTTGGTGGGTACTTTATTTATTCCGAAACAATGATACCAATAATTCGCCCATATTTTTTGGAATAATGTGTTTTCCAAGAGGCGGTTTTTGTGGATTTCTGGAGTTTTCCCGAGTCTCTGGTTTATCGGGAATTTCTCGATGATTAACTGTCAAACCCGCTTATAATTGATATTGGGAGAAAGGCTAGAATATCCTCTTGCCGATGGTATAATTTTTTTTTGGCCCAGACCCCTGGGTTTTCAGTAAAATCGGGGAAATTTCCAGTTTCCTGAGGAAAGACAGCTATTCTTCTGAGTTTTTTCGAGCAGTTTTTTCTTTTTACAGTAAAATTCTTCCCGGTCAAGCATCATACCCGATGAAATGTCACATTCTGAACTTTCCTTTGATATGTGTATCAAGTATTTTATTTGATGCATTAAAAATAAATTTGTCTCTAAATTTGTTGTAATGGATGCCTCATTTTATTCTCGCACGCCGCCACGCCACCCATCTATAGTGTGATCGACGGCGTCTGCTATAGTGCGTGTACACGTGGATGCTTTCTGCTGCATTGTTTGTCAACAACTGACAATTTTACATGTAAACACTATCTCTTTCGTGATTTTTAAAGAATAAATTAGTAGTATTCCAGTGTAAAAAGTGGAATTCAAGTCATCATTAATTTTATTGTTATTATTAAACAATAAATTTTGAAATTATCATTGATAAAAAACACAGGGAAATATTGAAAATTCTTGAGCTTCTTTTTTTTGGAGCACACGGTGAGGTTTAATTTTTTTAATTAAAATAATTAATATCGTTGTGGATGAAATGACATCTAGTGATTTGATAAATATTGTTTATTCCTGTAGAAAAATGGAAGTCGTAGAGGATTCTAGTACGCCCGTGTGTTTTATTTGTGATCAAGCTCTGACTGAAGACGTTACAACGGTTACCCGAGGACTAGAAACGTCAGTTTTTAAGTTTCAGAAAACTGCGAACTTTTTAACCACCATTTTTGCAAAAAATTGTGGGGACAACTTTTGTAGGTAATGAACTGCTCTTCAATTTTTGTCTGAACGAAAATTCTCTAGGGATCGTAGTTCGGGAGATATCGGCGGAAAACGGATTTTCGGGATCTCTAGAGCCATTTTCCGACCCTCCCACAAATTTCAGGAACCTGACATTTTGGGGGTTAAATGTACCTACTATTACCTGCAAATTAAAAAAAAAAATTCTTGCTGGACCAGATGCCCATGTTGACGGTATTTTTCGCCTTCATTTACTGGACTACTGTGCAGTTGACAATAGCTGCTTCTTCTATTCAACTGAGAAGTTGAATTTCTATTTCTCTATTAGTGGTTAATAATTTTCTATTATTAACCCAGGTCAATAATGGACAAATTCAAATATTTTGAGAATTCATGGGAGAGTAGTTCAACAAAAACTTGTGCAACATAATTTTGTATACCCAGGGTGTCTATTCTCAAATAGTGACATTTTTTGTCGCATGCTAGATTATACTTTTGTCAATCAAGGATGTATACAAAAAAGTAAAATCTCGCATGCGACAAAAAAATGTCACTGTTTGAGAATAGACCCCCAGGAGATTGTCTTTAACATATTGTCTGATTGAAATTACCTAACAAGATAAAATTATTTGACTGAGAATGCCATTAGTTTAAAATTCGCGCTCAACCAAAAATGACTGATGAGACATAATGAGTACGTTCCCAATATATCGAAAACTGACAGTGTACTTGTCAGTCAGACGACGGAGTAAACGCTTCTCGTGGTGCGTTTGTGAAATATTTTTTAATTTTTGTCTTAAATTTAAAGTAGTGGAAAAAATTGTATATACACCATGATGGTGTTGAAGACATTTATAAACCTCGCACCTTATTCCACTCGGGGCAAAACCACTCGCGAAATAGTCTCGGTGCTCAGTAATTTTTTATCACCTTTCCCATAAATGTATACCTTCCTGTAAATAACGACACCCATTTTATTTTAGCGAACTCAGTTGCTGATTCCAAGAGTGTTAATAACAACACCGACAAAAAGAAACTGTTCAACAGAACCAATTCTGTTGAAAAAAGAAATAAACAATAAGTTGATACTAACTTTGAACCGACCAAAAGTTTTAAATTGCATCGGCCTTCCATTAAGTAAAGAACTGCATCGAGAATTGAAAAGTGTTACCAAAGATCATTCGTTATTAATATTGAAAGGTTGCGGTGATAAAGCTTTCACCTCTGGTGGAGATTTAGCAGAATTCGAATTGTTAGTACGAACTAAACGCGTTGTAACAGCTTGCACATTTAGTGCTAATTTAACTGCCAGCATCCATTTAATACATACACTTCCTATACCAGTTGTAGCTTTGGCCAACGGATTTATTATTGGAGGTGGATCTGGAATTGCAACTTTTTCAAAATATCTGATAGTGACTGAAAAAAGTCTGTTCTTTATGCCGGAAATACAAGTAGGTTACCACCCGAACTCCGGTTCCTCATATATTTTCAATAAAATACAAGGAAAACTTGGTTATTACTTGGGTTTAACAGGAAATAGTATTAAAGGATCAGATATAGTACAAGCAGGATTAGCAACTCACTTCTGTTACAGTAAAAACTTGGAAAAATTAGAAAGAGACCTTCTAGACGGAAACGCTAAAGATGTTCAGTATATTATTGAAGAAAACTGCGTTTCAAAATTACCCGAATTTTCTTTAAATCCATTACTGGAAAGTATAAATAGATGTTTCTCCGAATCAAGTGTTGAAAATATTATAACGAAATTAAAAGAAGAAGAATCTACTTGGGCTGAAGCGATTATTAAAAAGTGGGAAACGTGCTCTCCAAAATCATTGAAAGTAACACTAAGGTTGCTACAGAAAGCCAAAAATATGGAATTGGAAAATTGTTTGCTAACAGAAGTTCATTTGATGAGAGGATTTTGTAGGTATCCAGATCTACTAGAAGGTATGCAAGTTATTTGAAATTTATTGGTGTAGAATGTTCATTTCTCCACGACTAAATAATAACACACAAATTATTTTTACATATTTAGCTGCATAATGATATAAATTCTTGACACCAGTGAATAATAAAAAGAAATCACTCTCGTTAGCCAATCACATTCTATTATTATCAGAATTCACGCTATAATGAATTAAAATGAATAAATCAAATCGTCTCTTTAAAACGTCAAATACCTAAGAACGCAAATCGCTTCTGACAGCGCGTCGTTTGAAACGTCAAAATAATTATAAAATCATAATTTTACGTATTATAAGAGAACAAAATGGACAACAGTAGCGATAGTGAATATGTACGCCTCCCGGAATTAATTTCATTTATATCTGTATCTCTGTATCTGTAGAATAGGGAGGGTGAGTGTGTAGGCTCACAGCACTTAGGCCACATGTGACCCATTGTTCATCCTCCCGAGGAGTTGTCCTCCTAGGTCATTGTTCATCCTGTCCTTCTCAGGAAGGTGGAGAGGTCACTAGGAGACATCTCCTTTATATCGGCAGGTGTAGGCCAAGACTCACCGAACAAACACTCTCTTATTGACGATAACTCCGGACACTCGCATAAGACATGCCTGACAGTTTCATCTTCCTGTTCACACATCCTGCATAGAGGTGTGTCCACTAGCCCCATAGTATGGAGGTGTTTCCTTAGTTGACAGTGACCAGTCAGAAATCCTACTGTTAAACGTAGGTTTTTCCTGGTCATCGCCAAATATTTCTTCGGCGCCAGCTTCCCAGGGTCGCCCAGGGTGATCCTGACAAGACTGCATCCTTAGATTCCATCCCATCTCTACCATCAAATTTCATTTATAAATGTGAGGGTTCCGATTAAAAATATGAGTTACGTATATATATTTACCTACTCTTTACATTTTTATAAATATGCTCTATAGCCTAGTGGTGGTTGACTATGGCGCGGACGATCAAGGTTCGATCCTCACTGGAAGTTTTTTCTTTTTAGTCATGGAGAAAGTATAGTCTTTTACTTGTGTAGAATGGCTATTATTCACTTGGATGATTCCAAAACTCACTCGCTGCGCTCCCTCCTTTGGAAACTTCATCCGCGTAAATAATAGCCATCATTCTGCACTCGTTGAAGAATATACTATTATTATCGAATAATGTTGCTCTCTACGTTCATACAAAGGCATTTTTCTGGAATCGCGCAAGAAATGTCTTCTTTCTCGGTGCAGCTTCAGGCCAAAAAGTACGCTAATCTACAGTAAAACCTCTATTTTTGGGCAGATAGCGGACATCTCTATGTAACGAACAAAAACACATGTCTGGAATGCTGCAATGACCATTAATTACCCTCAGTTGTCTGCTATTAAGAGGATTAAGAGGTTTTTTGTTCGCTGATTAGCAGTCCCTTCTGTATCTGTATCTGTAGAGTAGGGAGGGTGAGTGTAGGCTCACAGCACTTAGGCCACATATGACCCATTGTACATCCTCCCAAGGAGCTGTACTCCAAGGTCATCGTCCATCCTGTCCTTTCCAGGAAGGTGAACAGATCACTAGGAGACATCTCCCTTATATCGGCAGGTGTAGGCCAAGACTCACCGAACACACACTCTCTTATTGACGATAACTCCGGTCACTCATATAAGATATGCCTGACAGTTTCATCTTCCCGTTCACACATCCTGCTTAGAGGTGTGTCCACTAGCCCTATAATATGGGGGTGTTTCCTTAGTTCACACTGGCCAGTCAAAAATCCCACTGTTAAACGAAGGTTTTTCCTGGTCATCGCCAAATGTTTCTTCGGCGCCAGCTTCCCAGGGTCGCCCAGGGTGATCCTGGCAAGACTACATCCTTTGATTCCATCCCATCTCTTGAGGGTTTGAGCATGGGTGTAACGTTTGGCTAGTTCCGCAATTGTCGAAGTCGTTAGGCCGTAGGTGTCACTGGGTCCTAGAATTTTTAGTCCAGTGGCTTCCCTGGCTAAAGAATCGGCAATGCGATTTCCTCTACTCCTGTCGTGCCCTTTAACCCACCTCAGGATAATATTGTTATCTGCCGAGGCGTTAGCTAAATCTTGGTTGCACTCTAGTACTAGCCTCGATATAACACGTTGTCTGTTCAAGGCTAATAGGGCTTGTCTACTATCAGTGCAGATTGTTATGTTTTAGCCAGAAATTCCTCTTCTGGTTAGTTCTTTTGTGGCAATTGAGATACCAGCCAGTTCTGTTTGAACCACGCTGGTATTGTTTCCCATTAGCCACTTAATCTTTAGGGGCTTAGTGCTCTCGAGTAAACTCCACATCCTGAGCCTTCTTCAATTTTTGAACTATCTGTATATATGCGTATTGCATTTGCAGCATCTGGCTCTGTGTTTTGTTTTATTCGTATTTTGTAGGGTTTGTTAAACAAAAACCTGGGTTCAATTGCATCATTGGCTGCCCGCAGCAGAGGTAGCGCAGTAAGCAGTCCCTTAAAAGTCCCGGAAAATTTGCGTGTTTAGCCGTGCTCCGCCTGAACGCTTTTTAGGAGTGGAACATAACCTAACTTTCTAATAATATTCTTCCAGTTTCATCAGTTACAATCAGTATTGTTATTATTTCAATTGTTTTTAGGTTCAAAACCGGTACTCCTAGACAAAAACTACGTACCAAAGTGGAATCCTGCAAATTTGGAAGAAGTTAGTGAAGAATTGATCGATGACCATTTTGATCCGGTTTACGACAATTTTGAACAAATGAAAGCAGATCTCGCAAATTGATAGTTTGTCATAATTTGTTGTTGTTGTTGTTTACCGAAGCAAACTGTACACTAATTTTTCAATCACTGATTAAAAAACCTACATAAACTTCTATTATTGTTAATTATCATCATACTTCAGTAATTCCCACTTAAAATTAAAAATTAGAACAGAAGTTAAAATAAAGAAGGAATGAGATCCATATACCATTACCAGACTTGAAAATAGTGCAATTCAATGGTACACAGTCGGCTCAGAAGCAATAGGAGGAACTGGGATAGAATGTACGGGACAGGAACCAAGCACTTTAAGACATTAAGGGGCCTATTCTCTAATCAGTAACGATGTCGTTCGTGGACGATTATCGTTACTGAACGACTTTATATATTCAGTATCGTAACGACCGCTGATAGATAACGACAAAATGGCTGATATTATGTCGTTGACGAACGTCAGCTATGCAGCAGTCGTAATCGGGTTAGCAAGTCTTTGGTTAGGAGGTTTGTTGTGTTTTTTTTTCAATATATTAAAAACATTGTTCCTTATACAAAGATCATTTTATTTAAGGCTATTTAACGGCTACGTATTGTTTTGGATGAATTGAATAGAAGGTAAATTCATATAAGGGTTGAAAAATAATCAAAAATATTACATGTGTATAGTTTAGATTATTTTTCAACCCTTATATGAATTTACCTTCTATTCAATTCATCCAAAACAATACGTAGCCGTTGATCCATCTTAAATAAAATATATGATCTTTGTATAAGGAACAACGTTTTCAAGATATTGAAAAAAACACAACAAAATTCTTAACCAAAGACTTGCTAACCCGATTACGACTGCTGCAAAGCTGATGTTCGTCAACGACATAATATCAGCCATTTTGTCGTTATCTAACAGCGGTCGTTACGATACTGAATACAGATCACGTAATTTCTTATGGAACCTTCCTGGATTACACAAGTACGACAAGGAAAATATGAGAAAAACAGCTTGAAAGAGAGAGAAAGTATAACTGTTTGCGCGCATCGGAGGCGTGCACTCAGGTCTAGGGGATGGCCGAATGTTGATTGTCCTTTACAGAGAGAAAGAGAATTCATTAGTAGGTGGTATTCAGAGCTTGAAAGAGAGATAAAGTGTAACTGTGCGCGCGCATCGGAGGCGTGTACCCAGGTCTGGGGGATGGCCGAATGTTTATTGTCCGTTCTGAATACCACCTACTAGTGAATTCTCTTTCTCTCTGTAAAGGACAATCAACATTCGGCCATCCCCTAGACCTGGGTACACGCCTTCGATACGCGCGTACAGTAATACTTTTTCTCTCTTTCAAGCTGTTTTTCTCATATTTTCCTTGTCGTACTTGTGTAATCCAGGAAGGTTCCATAAGAAATTACGTGATCTGTATATGAAGTCGTTCAGTGACGATAATCGTCCACGAACGACATCGTTACTAATTACATAATAGGCCCCTTACCCAAAATAATACCTGCAGATATCCTCCGGAAAACAGGACTAAAGAAGCTACTAGTCTCTGAGACTTTCCTCAGAAACTAAGTAGAAAGAAAGGGACACAACAGATTCTACCGTGTTATGCTGAGAAAGTTCATCCAAAAGTGCCCTTCCCAACTGGTTTCACTGATACTATTTAGCGAAACAGCTGACGTCATATTCCTCTATTTTTGTGACAGCAATGCGCAGTGGCACACAGTGTTTGTGTTAATAACAAAATTCCACTCTTGCATTCGAACGATTCTTAAAACTGACAAATACATTCTTTTTAAAACGTCATTTAAAATGATAAATTGAAGTTTGCTTTATCATTTTATTTATGATTACATTCCAAGCATAAAGCAACAAAATGGGAGTGTATATGTCTTGCATATTTTCCGTTAGTATTTAAATAATGTTATGTTGATATTAATTATTTCCATCGAGTTTTTTTTTCAGAATCCCCCCACATCTACTTATGACATGTCTGGTATACAGAATAAAAATTTACCAATAATATGGATCACAGGACCACCAAATTCCGGCAAAAAAACCATAGGACGTCTTATTCGGAATAAATATGAGTTTGAGTATATTAATATTACAGAAATTTTAAGAGAAGAAATTGATAAGGAATCTAATAGAGCGTCTATTATCAAGAGACATATAAATGGGCACAAAAAGGTTCCTGATGTAAGTAATGTATATTTAAGAATGATGTTTTCTCAATGTTGATAGTTAGTGGTTGACAAAATAATAATGGGGAATCAATTACTTTTAATGTTTATATGTTCACAAGGTTTTTATGTCGATTTAAAAATTCAACTTTTGGATGATTTAAAAGCTCGCCATTTATGATGTGACGCAATATGACGCACAAAACAGTCTAACCTATAGAAGTGAAAGTCCAATAGGAGTACCTAGAATGAAAAAATGAGGTATCAAACCCATCCACCTGAAGCGCTGGTTGCAATTGAGTTGTCGAAATAGGCAAGGCAGCTGAGGCCAAAAAACAGACTAAGGGAAGAAGAATTTCAGCGATCGCAGTGGATGGGTTCAGAACTATTTCATAGCGCCTTTTTTAATGGAAGTTTGTTTGTTTTTTTCTCGCTCAATAATAATAATCTTCACCATCTTGGTGTATAATATACTATTCCTGCTCTTATATACTATATTATTTTGTCATATTTCATGAAATAACTCATATTTCAGAACATCGTAATGGATGTTTTGAAAGAATCATTGATTAATTCAACCACTGACAAGGGATTTGTCATTAGCAATTTTCCAAAGACTCTCAAACAAGCTGAAGCTTTTACCAAAGATATTGCTAACGTGAACTTTGTATTTTATCTTTACACTGGATTTCCGTTACTTATTGACCGAGCCCAACGAAAGTCAGCAGTTCCGTTAGATCATGACGTACTTAGAAAAGATATATCGATTGCTACCAGAGAAATAAAAGCGTGTCTAGGAAAATTTGCAGTTAAAATTGAAAGTGTGAGTAACAAATAGTTTTAATGTTATGTTTGCTTAAGTATAACTCTTTTTTAATTAAACACTCTGTATATACTTTCCACAGATCAATTGTGTTTTTCCAATTCACCTTTTGAATACTGGATACTGTTCAAAGAATCCAGGATATGATTGACATTACTTATCGCAAAATTAACTATTATCCACTTAAACAAAGTTTACGGCATGAAAAAACAAATATTTTTCATATATTTTCAGATAAATACAAGCGGACTACCAGAAGAAATATTTCCAAAAGTAGAAACTGCCCTAATTCGAAGAATTAACATAGCTAGGCCAATAATAACTGAGACCGATTATGTTCAAGCTCAAAAGATTCAACAAACACATCAACATCAAAAAACAGCGTCAAATGATAACTTAAATGCAGAAGATACATCCGATTCGGATAAACCAGAAAGCAAGATGGAAGACAAAGATAAAGAGTCCGACAAAATTCAAGACATTGAAAATAAAGAAGAAAAAATACGAGAAAACTTAATAGATTCGACACAGACCGTTAATGTTGATATTACAAAAGATACCGATTATGAGGAGAGAGAAATTAAATTCACTGAACTAAATCAAGAGAGTATTATAGATTAAATTATAATTATTTAACTGATGTTTAACTGACATTTCCTCTAAATACGTTGTAGCATTGACACACATCCGGTTGAAAAAATGAAAAATGTGGGCTAAATGAACGCATTTACTTTATCCTTTCATTCATCCAATAATTTCTATTTCGGTCAATATCAGTTGGTTGAGTTGGAGGCAATTTTTTTATTAAAAAGATCATTTTTATCTGGTAAGAACAATTCAAATTCAACACAAAATGGTGACAGTCTTTGGTATCTTCTTTGTTCAAGGCTTAGATTTTTTGTAAACTTGCGTCTAGACCCTTTTGTAAAACTATCGCTTGGAAATTACCCGCAACAAATGAGTGAACTAAATACAAAATTCCAATTGTTTTGTGTCGTAGACTTATGGTTTAATTTAACAAATATATTTCCTCTAGAGACAGTATTTTTTCTTTTCCTCCTTCCCATTCCCATTTCCCGTCCCATTTCCCTGTTCCTGTCACTTCCCCTCCTATTTTGGTCTACGGATGTGTAGAAAATGGGGTTTTGAAATATTATCTTGATCGACAAAGTCATAGAAAAAGATGTATGCTTGCAGGATATTTGAAAGTCATATTTTTAGGACAGGCGCTAGACGCAAGTCATTGAAACATTCAAAAGTTTTGGCACTATTGACGAAGCTGTACACAAATATCACAAAATATGTCTTTAAAGGTATTAAACTACGAAATAAGTCAATAATGAGAATAGTGGTAATCATCATCATGATCTGTGTGTCAACTGTCACCAAGCAACAGAAACAATGTC
Organism: Galerucella tenella; assembly: GCA_910591685.1. Taxonomy (NCBI): domain Eukaryota; kingdom Metazoa; phylum Arthropoda; class Insecta; order Coleoptera; family Chrysomelidae; genus Galerucella; species Galerucella tenella. The sequence continues at coordinate 16,517 of CAJUYH010006784.1, forward strand.
GCAAGGAAACAAGACAGCAGGAGTTTTTTAAAATGAAAGATTGTCATAGATCTACTCTATTACCGGTGATATTTTGGGGACATGCTAATAATGTTAAAGATTGTGCGACATATGCAAGGCAAAAAAATGGACTGGCTTTTAATTTCAGTCCACTTGATGCAAGAAAGTATAACAGAGGATTAACTTCAACGTGCCAAGTATTAGGATGTCCTGAAATTGCTCGTAGTTCAACTTTAGTAGAAGATGTTGGATTTGACTATTACAGCGCTTATGGAAACTGGACCAGTAAGTATTTTGCTACACACTTTAGCATGCCATCACAAATTTTTAATTTATTTCATTTCTTAGCTTCCTTTGTAAGCTGTATGATTTTGATTTCTTCACCTTTTGTAGCCTGGAGTATCATAAGTCCATTTTCCACTGTGCGAGTTGACGCTGCAACTCGAAAAAGTTGCATGCAAGTTTCGTTGGGCGCGTCGGTCGCATGAATTAGAACTTGCTCTTTTTTCGAGCGAGAAGTCGCGGCGACTTGGTAACTTTTATGGTGGATTTTATCGCACCAATCCAAAATTTCTATTGGCTGCTCCGCTCTGACATTGCTGTTACTGTCAATCAAGTTGGAAACACAACAAACTATCGACATGCTGATTGTACTTTTTTCTCGCAGCGATTTGTCCCAGCAACAAGTCGCTGCGATTTGACGCAACGTGGAAAATGAACTTTACTTAGGACAAAAGTATTATCTTTTTTCTCAAATAAATATAACTGATTGTAAATGTTTTTTTTTAAGTGACAGAAAACACTACTTGCATTAAAAGTATTGGGCTTTTCATTTTATTACCACAAAAGCAGAACTATATACAATCTATAAGTAGTTGCCAGAAATTGGGAGGAGATATTGCAGACGTAAGCTCTGATACGAGAACTAAGCATCTATCTAATATAGTCAATAGCTTGGAGAGTTGGTATAAAGTTGCATATGTAGGTCTTGACGATTTGTATCAAGAAGGAAATTTTATGACTTCTTTTGATGCTATTTTAAGATGTCTTTCTTTCAGGTGTGTATTTTTCGTACCATCAAATTACTTCAGGTAGGTTATTACAGCTTCACCTTTACAATGTGACAAATCATCTATATTGAGCGTCCTAACAAGGAGTATTTTTTGTAATTATCATTATCATCAGCTGCAGTAAAGCTTAATATTTTTGTGTAAATGTCACAAATAAGAATTACTTGAGGGAGGTATCTAATTATTTTGTTGATTATCAGAGGAAATAATAGTTATTAACGTTACAAGGCCGATATGTAGCAAATAACGGATGAGGTTGAATATTTGTACCTATATTATATAATACTAGCTGACCCGGCCACGCGTTGCTGTGGCTAACGTTTTTGTCACATTACATTATCACAGTATTACCTAAAAACAAACAGTAGTGCATCTCCAGGGCGGTACCTTTGAAGTTTAAAAGTAACTGTCTGCCATATCAGGTCAGGAGCCAGCGTTATGGGAACGACAGACTCGTACTTAAAAATTTCTTTATTGTAACAATCCAACAAATGAAAATATTTTTCGTTATTTTCGTTTGTTATAAGTTGATATATTATGACTTCATATATGTCTATAGGTACTTATATAAAAAAAGATGTTATAGACTATGCTTTTTTAAACACTCTGCATCATATGACTTTTGTGTGTTCCTCTCTCGTAGATATTTAAAAAATGGGGTTTGGTATGAAAGTAAATGAAACAACATGTCAATAATAATATTTATCATCCTTACATCTGGTTCCAAAATTTTTCACCAAAGAGAAACATACCTTTGTGAATCATTAGGAAATGAAAAGAAGCTATCGTTTGTCTTCGCTTTTTAAATGTTCTCACTAATCTCACTCAAAAAACAATTTACAAAACACCTGTTCACACATAGAATGAGAAATAATGCAATTAACATCCGTTCGTCACGTTTTCTTCTTCCTTCGTTCATCGTGCTGAGTAATGTCAGAAGTCAGAACTGTCAAATAGCTCGAATTTACATATTCCATTGGTTGGATTCAAACCAGACAGTGACAGGAGAATGCACCACACTCCTTCTTCTCGATTGGTCTAAATATTTTATCCTCAAAAAATGGCGTCTAGTATGCGTAGTCAAATCTGCGCGACTTTTGCCGCACTACTGTGACATTGTTGTAAACTATTTAAGGAGGACGGTTGGGAGAACATCAGAACACCACTATGCTTTTTTACATAGATGCCATTTGTAAAAAACATGGCGACCTTCATGACTGATTTTCTACTACCGTTAAGTACCCCTTATTACAATGAAATTATTATTTACGAACGAAAACGGAAACGTTGAAGCTGGTATAAAAATTTACTGGTTTGGGATTTGCAGGGGAAGGACTTTGAACACAATTGAACAAAATTTTCGTACAGTTGATGTAAAGCAAAAATCAATACAAAAGAATTAAATTTAAAAATTTATAATAATTTTCATTAAAGTTTGTAACAAATGAGTATATTACAAAGTTTTTAGTAAATAGCATGTGACAGTTAAACTCATAAATGAGGTGGGTAGGGTGGATAGTTCAAAATCTTCTAACAATAATATTTATTATTTTGAATTATAAATACTTTTAATTTCAATTTAATTTAGCACTAATC
>CAJUYH010006785.1:0-19182 GCA_910591685.1 Galerucella tenella
TGTACACCAATGTAAGTAAATATCAAATACTATAAATCAAATAATAAGTATCGCTTACGTCAAATAAGTTCATTTTCTACATCTACCAACGAAATTTATGAAAACATCTTTATTCCGTTATACATACTACTATCTCCATCGACGAAGAGCCCAATTATACGCCTAGTTATTAACAAAAAGCGGTTGACATATAGATGTGGCCGCGACCCAAGCTAGTGTTTGACCTCTGACATATCTGATTTGCATTTAACTTAGTTATCTCGAGAATACAGTTTTTAGGAATTCGAATCATCGATACATGTATCTATATAGATTGTCCCAATAAATCGAAACAGTAATTTAAATATCACGATATAATATTAATGATACAATTGGTGTAACAATGTCATCTTCTGGTGTATTTCATGAAATGTCAGTAGTTACTGCAAATAAAGGAGAGCAAGCCGTTGGAACTATATTGCCAATTTTGGTTAAAGCGGAGACGGACTGCTGGTATCCAAGAATTGAGTTGTTTGAGACGTTGGCTCTGAGTGTTATGTTCAACGCAGTACCTGTTTGGGGTCTCAGGTATTTGGATGTACTAGAGAGAGTCCACGTACAGTTTATCAAAAGAGTTCTCCTTGTTTCTATCAATACACCTGACGCCATAGTACGTTTAGAGGTGGGAAGAGTAAGACTTGAATATACAATCTTCAAATTATCTCTCAATTGGCTGCTAAAGATTCTGGCTATGGCTGATACTAGATATCCTGTTCTTTGCTTTAGACAACAAATTCGTACATCCGGTAGTACTGATGCCAAGTTTAACTGAGCGGTACAAATGGAACAATTTTTTAATAAATTAAATCATTGGAAATGTGGAACAACTTGAGCTATCATACAATAATTAGGAAGAGAAAAAAAATTACTTGAGATGTATTATACACAATTGTATGAATCGGACTTATCCCTGGTTTCTAAGTATTCCTATTTATATCTGTATAGTTTTTTCACTGTTTCCAGAAATCCAAGTTTGCATTTACTCGTAAAATTGCCCATTCAATTCACCCGCACACTAGCTCAGCTGCGTACGGCAAATGCATTCAAAATCAAGTTCACCTTAAATGGAACTACTTGTTATATAGATCCCGATATTGAATGCTCTGCATGTAATCGGAATGAAAAGGAAACATTACAGCATCTTCTTTTTGATTGTCCAATATACGTCGTCATGAAACAAAATATTTCTTGTTTGCAGAGTTTGGAAGTATTAATCAAAACTCTACAAAATATCACACTTGTTGAAGCCAGGCAAATTTGTGAATATGTGTGGAATATTATAAGATTAAGGTCATTTATTATCAATGAGTAATTATCTGTTAAGATGTCTTGTTATGCTATATATTATTCTTTTTAAATTGTTTGTTAGTGTAGGTATAACGTATTATTCAATTTGTACTCATACACCCTTGCTGTAAACTTATGTTTTTAAAGCAATAAATTATTATTATTATTATTATTATTATTATTAATGATACAATTGATAGAAATATTTGAAGGTATTGACGAAATAAAATACGGAGAGTTGGGGTGAATATTTATTAAGTTGAGGTGTGTAACATTTTGACGGGGGTTGAAGGAAGTCGAGGATTGGTTAAGGACAAGACCAACAGTAGAATTCTGTTATTTATGGATGGGTAGAGCTGTAGTTGTATTTTTTCCAAGCTTAAGAGATTTTTCAGCAGTTTAAGTCTCAACTAGGTTACAGGGTAAACGTTTTGTTATAAACAGCAAAATCATACTCCATCATCAACCACATGATTGTTAATAAGTCGTATGGAGTGTTCCTTCACTGAAGCTTGTTTTAAAGGATCTTTTTGTTTGTGATATTAGCTAGAGCTCAGTTTTTAGGCTATTTAAAGCACTTATTTTTACAGTTCCCTCAGTTTCTACAATGCTTCTGTATCTCTGTATCTGTAGGGTAGGGAGGGTATGTGTAGGCTCACAGCACTTGGGCCACATGTGACCCATTGTACATCTTCCCGAGGAGTTGTCCTTCTAGGTCATCGTCCATCCTGTCCTTCTCAGGAAGGTGGACAGGTCACTAGGAGACATCTCCTTTATATCGGCAGGTGTAGGCCAAGACTCACCAAACACACACTCTCTTATTGACGATAACTCCGGACACTCGCATAAGACATGCCTGACAGTTTCATCTTACTGTTCACACATCCTGCATAGAGGTGTGTCCACTAGCCCCATAGTATGGTGGTGTTTCCTTAGTTGACAGTCAGAAATCCTACTGTTAAACTTAGTTATTTCCTGGTCATCGCCAAATATTTCTTCGGCGCCAGCTTCCCAAGGTCTCCCAGGGTGATCCTGGTAAGATTGCATCCTTTGATTCCATCCCATTTCTTGAGGGATTGAGCATGGGTGTAAGGTTTGGCTAGTTCCGCAATTGTCGAAGTCGTTAGGCCGTAGGTGTCACTGGGTCCTAGAATTTTTAGTCCAGCGGCTTCCCTGGCTAAAGAATCGGCAATGCGATTTCCTTCACTCCTGTAGTGCCCTTTAACCCACCTCAGGATAATATTGTTATCTGCCGAGGTGTTAGCTAGATCTTGGTAGCACTCTAGTAGTAGCTTCGATATAATTCGTTGTCTGTTCAAGGCTAATAGGGTTTGTCTACTATCAGTGCAGATTATTATGTTTCTGCCAGAAATTCCTCTTCTGGTTAGTTCTTTTGTGGCAATTGAGATACCAGCCAGTTCTATTTGAACCACGCTGGTATTGTTTCCCATTCCCCACTTAATCCTTAGGCTTAGTGCTCTCGAGTAAACTCCACATCCTGAGCCTCCTTTCATTTTTGAACCATCTGTATATACGCGTATTGCATTTGCAGCATCTGGCTCTGTGTTCTGTTTTATTTGAATTTTGTAGGGTTTGTTGAACAGAAACCTGGGTTCAATTGCATCGTTGGCTGCCTGCAGCAGAGGTAGCGCAGTGAGCGCTTCCTGCCATAGGCTTAACCTCAATTGGCCCACTCCTACTTCGGGGTTTACACCAGCCGTTCACACTCCCTATGATGAGATCCCCCTTTTTTCTGTTTGTGGTTTTTCCCAGGTGTAATTTTTGTCAACTTGTTCAAGTGGACAATCTGTACGTTCTTTGACCTACACGTGTTTTATTAAGACGTAATTAAGAACATTGTAGCGATCTCGTGTTTGGGTTTACGATCAAATAGAAGAGAGAGAAAAAAAACTGTTAAATTGTATTTTGTTTATTTAGGTTGTGAACTACTAGCTAGTGATTTAATTATCATATTAAACGTTCAGGAATCGAGCGTAGGTGGCCATAACGTTCGAGAATTTTGTATTTTTGAATTTTTTCTTTTTTTTTTCAACATCGACCGAATAAATTAGAGTTAAAGTGTTTATAACCGCAAGTCGAACTGTTGAGCAATAAATAAATTTATGATACACACAGGTGTATATTATAAAAATGTGATTTATCATTTAACAATGTTTTTTTCCATATTCAACGCAGTTGTTTCATCGAAACCGGAGTTTACAGTAAGAAGTCGAGAATATTTATCCAAAATTGCTTTAAATATAAACGAATAAACAGTCTGTCATGATGAGGAATGTTCCTTCAATATTCCTAACAAAAAAGTAGTGTCAGGATCACCACTCGGTTCAAGAAATTAAAAGGCAGGAAAGGACATACCACATAATCAACATAATCAACATAATCTCCACCATATTTTCCCAATACTCCGCCTCTCCCAGTTTTTCTCTCCTTCAAAACTTCCTCGTTCTACCAACATCTAAACACATTTCCCACATCATCCTCCACTTCACATCTCTCGCACACTCCAGTTTCTCTTTTCCCAATCTTGTGGAGGTAACCCACTCTCTACCCATGCCATGTGAGCACCTGCGTCAAGAAGTTGTTCACCTCCCTGAATTTCCGGTCCATCCAATTTCTCCTGCTCCCAATCGCTCCTTTTAGCGCGCCCTCATACTCATCCCATCTTCTCTCAATTTCCTCATCCATCCATTCCTGTACTTCCTCTCTGTTCGCACCCCTCCAGCGTTTCTGTCTGGCTCTAGCCATCAAGTCCAATGGATAGGACCTTGACAGCACTGCTGCTGCCAGTCCCCCCACTGTCCTGTACGTCTGCACCACCCTCAGGAGTGGTCTAGCCCTCGCATTCACCCCTGCCTTCTCACCCCACACTCTGCTCTACCGTCCTACCAATTATCCTCCTATTTCACTCATATTACCCATTAATCTTCCCAGCCATGCTGCCCTTACTTTTGCCTTCTGTGCAGCCTTTAACATACGGGTTTTGAAGGATAATTGGCTATCCAACCACACCCCCGGATATTTCACCGCTTCCTCCATCCGAATTTTCTTTCCCTCCACAATCACCCCCACCTCCCTTGCCTTGCGCCTCCCCTTCACCAGTAGCCTCACCGTCTTATCCTCAGCCACTTCCAGTCCACACCACTCTATCTCCACAATCTTCCTACACATCCTCTCCGCCTTTTTTTCTATCTCCACCTCTCCCTTTGCCGTACATACCAGACAGACATCATACGCAAACACCGTAACATCACATCCCTCTTCACAAACTTCATTAAACACGCACTTCCAAAGCGTCGGTCCCAGAACCGAGCCCTGGGGCACTCCAACCTCCGTCCCATACCTTCTCCCCCTAGTGTCAACTATCGCACGCCCCATCAGGTAGTCCTCTACCACGCCGTGCGTCTGGTGATAGACAAATTGCCATGTTATATGATTTGGATGCCTTGGAGCATTTGGCTCATGCCTAAGAATCATAATTGACTCGTTTCATCAAATTGCTTAAAACTATTTTTATATCAACAGTGGTCTAATTTTCATAAGGAACTGATTTTCAGAAAGAAATAGATTGGGACAATATAATATTTTTTACGAATAAAAAAATAACGAATGTTTCATTGAACATAGTACCTACATATTTAACGAAACCACTCCAGTATTTGTAGTTCTCACGTTTTGCAGTACACCTTCAAGGATGTATGACTTTCGAATGCTTAGAGATATATAATATTTGTTTTGTTCATAGAAACTAATTCAGATTATGAGTTCTTTACCTTCGAAAATTACTTTTATCAATATTTACCTCTACATGATGATGTATTTAGCGTTAATACCTATACTAATATATAATTAGTATAGTTATTATACTTTCTTATTTGATCTACGGTGAAATTCAATATTGAGGTATTACAGATGTGTTGAAATAAAATATGGTAAACTTTCTATATAAAGAGAACATTACCTAGTATATTGGTCTCAGAAAGTGTCTTGAATCATTCTAGAATGACGCTACCAACCACAGGTTTGTTCCAGCATTGAGTAATAGGATAGTTTCAACACATAATGATTGTTGTGCTGTGCAGAAGAGTTGATAAGACGAGAGGTGGACAGCTAAAAAATCGTCATCACTAAAGGCGAAACACTCGTATCGGATACCATTAAATCTGACGTGGGAGTGTCGCAAGGCCCTCAACAGACTAGGTAGTGATAATAGAGTGACCCTAGCCTGGGTACCAGGTCATAAGGATTAAAAGGCAATGAAAAGGCCGATGAATTAGTCAAGCAGGGAGAAACAGAGGTCATGATAGGGCCAGAACCTTCCAGAGGAATTGCTAAATGCTCAAGTGAAAAGAGCATCCACAAATGGATGAACAACCAGGCGTAGCGCTGGACAAAGGCACGCTAAATTATATCTTGTAAGCCCTTCGGCCAAACTGTCACACGAACTACTATGTCAAAGTCGAGAAACGACCAGGAAGATGGTGGGAATGCTGACCGGACACCGTAGGCTGAGGAAACATATGCACACAATTGGCCTAGCAGGTTCATCCAGGAAGAAGACAAGTTATTTTTTATCCTGCGCTGATGATGTGTTATGCGAAATATGACAAAAACAATCAATTTTCTTCAATTATTTGAAGAAATATGTTAAATTTTATGACAGAATCAACAAATTCACGTTGTTTCCTCGAAACATGAGTATAATGTTCATATATGTGCACTGTAAAAATACGGATAATAATATAACAAATACCGCAGGTTAATCTTTATGATATCTTGAGGAATATCTTGAGAATGACAGCGGGAGGTCAGACTGGTTTTACATTCAACTACATTAATTTAATTAAATTTTATTTCGCATGTTTTAAATGCTTGGCAGCTGTACTATGAAAACAGAGCACTTAAGGAAGAAATATAATACAATAAAAATATGCTAATGGTTTGCCACACAAACGGAATTTTTATTACATTTTTTCTTTCTTTAGATATACTTGTTAATAACCTAACTCACACTAAATGTAATCGTTAACAAACATAGATGGAATAAATTCATTAAATTACCCAATATAACTCTAAGTAGATTTTATCTAAATATTAAAATTGTTTTATACCAAATAAGGCTAAGAATTCACTGATTATATCGGAATTTTCTATCATATATGATTTATTTTGAGGAAAAATCAGTTCTGAGAAAATTTTGTGTATCAATAGCATTGGAAGCCGCGCCCACAGTTATTACACTATTCGATATCACGTCATAATCGTTGAAAAATAACATTTAATAAGAAAATAGTTCACTTCACATCAAATAGTTCTAAACATTGGATCAGTTGACTTAAAGTTTCTTTGGAAGACTCGCTAAACATTGGATCAGTTGACTTAAAGTTTCTTTGGAAGACTCGCATTGCTTCACTTCCAGTTTTAGTTTCAATTTCAAAGCCGTTGCGTAGACAGAGATAAGAAGCCTAGTATATATCACGCCTGGGATAGTGTTTCAGAAAGAACAAGATACAGACTAAGTAGAGAGGGCAGGAGTGTACGAGCCAGGAACCAAACACTGAAAGCTTGGGAAAATCCCGAGTTTCTTTTAAGAGAAAATTCACGACATAAAAAAGTGTGCCAAGTTCAATATTGATGAAGAATATAGAAGGCAAAGGATTATCATAATGTCGTATAGTCAAGCACTGAGCTCTTGTGTAATCAGTTGCAAAATGGTGTGCAATGCCTAGGAAACCTCAATGAACTAGACGAGAGCAAAATGGTCACCGTACTGTGGATTCCAAGACATATAGAAGGAAATAAAATAGGAGATGAACTAGAAAGGAGGGACCGGAACCCTTTTGTAACATTGAAAGAAAACAGCCGAAAAAACAGAGATCTGACCATTGGAAAGATCTAGTGGGTCTTAGACAATCAAAGAGAGATCTAAGTGACTAAGTACAGCCCGTTTAAATCCAATAAATGCATAAGTCAACGTAAAATTTCACTGAGAGTTTTAACAGGTACCCTAACGGGACATAATCGCCTGAATGGGAGCCTGAAGAGGCTCAAATAAGTGGATAAAGAAGAATGTAGATTCTGTGGAATGGAAGAAGAAACCTCCATCCACATACTTACGAATTGCAAAGCAATCCAGAAAGCTAGAAACCTGGAAGAGTGCTGGATAAAAGAGCGACATTTACCTAAACTCAAGCCTGCCTCATGAACCAAGTAGTAGTAAGGGGGCTCTATAGATCTTTGATACATACATACAAGTAGAGAGGTAATCTAGGCTCTAAGGCAATTGAAGAAACTGAGCTGATAAGGTACGTGGAAAACAAAGGTTTATCATCATTTCGAATAGTCAAGCATCAAGCTCTTGTGTAAACAGTTCTAAAATGGTATGGGAATACACTATAAGTTATAAGAGGTGTTCTCACATGTGATGTACAAATAAGTGTTGAACATGTATTAGTGCAGTGTCCGGTTTTTGAAATAAATCAAAAATGTGTAATTTTCCGTTATCAAATGATCACTGTAACGTGGATGATCTTATGAAATTTCTGAAGGACTTTGACATTTATAAGAAAATCTAAATAATATGTTATGTAGATGATTATTGAACAAACCATACTGTACCACTGCTAATAACCCAAGGCGGTTGATGCAGTTTATTTCTTAATAAAAAAAATAACAAGTCAAGTGGATCATGAAGGATCTAATTATTTATATGGAACGGGAGGAGTAACTTCATCTCACATATTTGCAAAGTACATAAAAGCTGGAAGACTACTGGACAGAAGAGAAATACCTACTTAAACTAAAACCTGTGGATATCCTTAGGATTAACTATACAATTAGACACCTCCATAACTTGTATTTTCTTTTTCTGACTAATAAATTGTAAAAACGAAATATCTTGAAACGGTCTTTCTCGTAAAAGCGAATTCCCAAGGTGATGATCGTTGAGAAAAGTTATCGCGTATCGAAAATCCTGTTAAAAACGGCTGTACCGGCATCAAGTATTACACAATAGCCTCATAATTACCAGGACCAAGAAAACATTACGAACTTGATTGCGGAGATAGCTCGCGTAATGTGCAACCTCAAACGCGCCAAGTCCTGTTTTGTGCTACGGCGTTATCTGATTTCGCAGTTAATGCTGCAACGACATATGTTCTATGATGTCAATAGAAATTCGTTTACCTGACAACGAGTGTCATTGTTATTTTCCCTCGACCGCTTGATTGGATCAAAACAATTAATTTTAGTGTTGGATCTCTGCCAGCATCATCATCGTGATCGCACATAAAATATGCTTATGGTGTGTTTTGTCCGGTGGAATATCAAAACTCTCGTTGTATAAAAACGGCAATATTTATCGGAATAAATGAGACTATTGTATATGGGAATATACGAGGGTACGTGGCTTTTATAAAATAAAACATCAACAGTAACAAAGCAGCACATAAAACAGTGAAATGGTACGTTGAGCTGGCTCTGTATCTAAGTCTATCTCCGTTATAACGGGAGTGCCGCAAGGAGCCCACCTTCGTCCAGTGCTGACCAATATGTATAATAATAATAATATTTATTTACCATTCAATTTTAAATATACAACAAGTTTAATTTACGATAAATAAATATAGAATCCCCACAGAAGGATGAACCTGTGCGTGGGATGTACCATATTAATATACTATATATGATTATAATAAATAAAATAAAATTTCATAAATGAAGTATCTTTCATTATAAGAAACAGAGTACCAGGAGACTTTAAAAATGATAGGGTGTCATGTATTTCAGTCGGTATGTTACAGTACGTAATTTTTTCACCAAATAATCAATATGTGCGTCCCATTTCAAGTGAGCGTCTATATATCCCAAGATACTTTATTTTATTTACTGGTGAGATAGTGAGATTTACGTTTCCATATTTGATAAGTAGTGAGTTGAATGTTGGCAAATTATTAGCATAGGATGTAAAAGTAATGTAAAATGTTTTGATCATATTTATAGTCAGCAGTTTACTTTCAAACCATTGGATTATAGCTTTGAAATTATTTTCTACTTTTTCTTTTAGTGAGCTCCATGTTTCCGATTTGTAATTAACTACTGTGTCATCCGCAAAACTTATTATGTCCCCTTCCACATCCAGTGCAAAGAGGTCTTTTAAGTAGATATTGAAGAGGATCGGACCCAAAACTGTCCCCTGGGGCACACCATATTGGACTATTCGAGATTCACTGAGAGTGTCTTCGATTTTTACACATTGATTTCTTCCAGAGAGATAATTATAGAGAAGTTGGTGGGATATTCCTCTGAATCCAATACTTTCTATTACCTCCAGAAGCTGGCTGTGGCTGACAGTATCGAATGCCTTTTTCAAGTCCACGAATACACATAGTGTTGGTAATTTTTCGTCTACATATTCACCAATTTTGTTGGTAAGCAATGTTATTGCATCTTCAGTTGACTTTGAAATCCGAATTGATTTTTTGATAAAATGTTTGATTTTATTAGATATTTTTCAATGCGAGACTTCAAAATGCTTTCGAATATTTTTGCAAGATTTGTAATTACAGATATTGGGCGGTAGTTATCTACTTTGAGCTTATTACCAGACTTGAAAATTGGCGAAATCACAGGACATTTGAATGGAGTAGGACATATTCCACTACTGAATGACCAGTTTATTAGGTACGTCAATGGTATTGCCAGTTCTTCAGCTATCAGTTTAATAGTTTCAGCTCCAAGAGTGTCAATTCCGGGAGATTTTTTATGACAGTAATATTCCTGATATTACTTGCAGCTCGGAAATTCTATAGTTTACGCATGATCTAAAATAATTGAAGTGCATAGTCAATTGTCCATTGCGACCTTTGCAGATCTATTGTGATCCTCTCTCCTATTTAGAGCTCGATATCTTACTTTATTCTTCCCATTTGACTTATTAGCCTGGATACCGCCTCTCTTGCTCAGCATTCTGTCCTCGGTTTTTCTTCTCCTAGTATGTGAAATCCTTGCTAGGCCTGCACACTCACAGAGTATGTGCTCCGCGGTTTCATCTTCTTCCTGGCAGAACCTACGTGGGCTGACATAGTAGGTCGTGTGACACTTTGGCCGAAGAGCTTTTATGGAATAATTTAGAGTGCCTTTGTCCTGGGGTTTCATATCACCAGCGCAATGCCAGGTTGTTTATCCATTTGTGGATGCTCTCCTTAGGCAATTAGCAATTCCACAGGAAGGTTCTGGCCCTATAATGGCCTCCATTGCTCCCTGCCAGGCTGGTGAATGGTGAATGATATATCAGGTCTGAGGGCGAGAGACTGACCCTGCCAAACATCAGATACCTGATTCGAGCCGCGGCGGGGCAGGCACAAATTATATGCTTTGCTGTTCCATCATCTTCCAAACAAAGACGGCAAGTCGGATCTTCCGACAGTCCAAGTTTCAGCACATGATAATACAGATGACAGTGGCTTGTTAAAAGGCCTGTTAGACAACATAGGTCATGCCTGCTGTAGTCTAACATTTGTTTGGAGACATTCTTCGAAGGATGTATCAAAAACCTTCGAATGAACAAGTCCTGGTACATTATGCCAAAAGTCTAAAGCTCTTCTTGTTGTGCAGGTTTGGCAAAACTTATTGAGATGCCAACTGTGGGTTCTGGTCCGATAGAAACACGTGTAGCTTCCTCCCTTGCAAGAGAGTCTGCGTTCTCGTTTCCTTTCATGCCAGAATAGCCAGGGATCCAGACCAGCAATACTTTATTGAGCTCTCCTATTGAGGAGAGTCTTTTTTAACAGTCTGGCAACCTACTAAGTGTCAACAAATTTAATTTTCCAGGAACAGCAACCCAACAACCCAACCCAACAGCAACAACTATTAAACTATTATTGTATGACTACTAGGAATGGTAATTGTTTGTCCATTACTATTATCTACTTTTTTGATACATCTTCTCTTCTGTTCTGTTCTCGAAACATTAAGAATGTGACATGACCTTGTTATTTACTTGGGAAAGTGCGTAGGTCACACCTGACTTTAAAATTTATATCGATACATAATGCATTTATATGTTTTTATTTAAATTTCAATAGAACGAGTTTAATAAGCGGAATTTCATTGATAAATATATACGTAAAAGTTGTTTTTTTTCAAAACATCAGAAAATTCGAATTCGTTAGAATAGCGTATGGAATAAATATATATTCCTAATAAATATGCAAATAATATTGACATAACAATATTTCACTGTCTTTTTTTGTATTCACTCCCATCTACAAGTTGTATTATACGGTTTTTTTAAAGTGTCTTAAACTTTCTCATTTATTAATACACGAGATTATTTTAATCTCCATTTCTTGTTACCGCAGAGATTTCTCTTAAGGCATCATTATTCATAGATAGGTACATTACCTTTAACCGAATCCATTTCTTAGATGAGGTGTCAAATGTACAAATCCATAGCCATAATGGATGATGCGTAAGAGCATTTTTGCATAAATAACATGTGTATACATGTTCTGCGATATTGTGAAGGAATTCAGGTAATTTCGGGTTATTAGGCCTTTTTTGTGAAAGTTGCTGTTCAAAATATCGATAATTTATGGTGTTTCTAATGAATATTAGTCTTTTGTATAGTAATAAAAAGGTTAAAGCCCTTGGTTTTGGGAGAGATTTGCCAACTCATCTGTATTCCTAGAATAGGGAGGGTGGGGCAGCCTCAAATTGGACGCTAACTACCTGTAGCCCAGGAGAGACACCCTGGGCTGGGTGGACGCTGCCGGAATTATTATGTCCCTTAAGGATTAAGCTTATATTTGATCAACCGGGTTTGGGCTTGGGTTTTCCTAAGTGAAATTTTAGCGTCGAATTTATGCACGCCTGGAGGGTGAGTGTAGGCTCACAGCACTTAGGCCACATATGACCCATTGTACATCCTCCCAAGGAGTTGTCCTCCTGGGTCGTCCATCTTGTCCTTCCCAGGACTACTACAAAACTTCATGTACGACCACATGAAGAGAAAATAAAAAAATGTGCTCTGAAGGGGTTACAAAACATAGAAATAAATTTTCTATAAACAAATATATACAGAACTAATTCTAATTTCAGGTGGTGTGCAATCCGAAGAAACGCATTTTTCTCGAGGTTCTCTAATTTAAAATGAGTGTAATTAAAATTTCAAATATAACAGAAAATATTTTTCACTGTCTGACACTTCTGTCAAATTCACTGACAGCACAAAAGTTTATACAACTAACGACTAAATTCAAGGCAACTCGATCATTACGTAGCTAGAAAAAGAGTGTTAAAATGATAATTTTTTACTGAATATAGTAACCAATCAAATTACTTAATTTCAAGTCATGTGTCAAATTTCATCCAATCACCGCTGTATTACAGCGATAATACCCTACATGTGGTGTTTTCAGTTTGATGTTTATGTTTTATTAAAAATTAATTAAACGTCAAACTGACAACTGGATTAAAAATGTCGGAAAGATTTGGTATTGCATCTAACGATTCAATTAATTTACCAATTGTTAAAGCAGGAAATATGAAAAAAATGTTCGTGGACTGTATCTATAATATTGGTTTTATAAATAAAATGTAACACATCATCAACGCAAAAAAAGGAGAAAAAAGAAAAAAAAGTAGAAGGCTCCTACCTGGTGAAGCTATATTATTCGCTGTCCGTATCCAGGCGCCTGGGATGGTTGAGGATATGTTCTGGCACACCTTTAATCACTCGATTTCTTTATTTTTAATATTTCACCGAAAGCGTTCGTTTACCGTGTGTGGCTTCTTGCTATACTGGCCATTGGGCATGTCGGCGTTTTCCTCAAACATGCGCCAATGATGTGTGTTACGCGGCAAAAATTTAAAAACTTGTTTCCTTAACACCAATTGTACTTTTCACAACTTTATTTTTAAATAAAAATGAGTAATTTTTGATTAAAACTAATAAAGTTTGTATTGAAAAGTATTAAGCGTCAGATTGACAATCAATTTTTTGATATCTACATAGTAAAAAATTATCTTATCGAATACTCCTCGGGTCTTGATAAATGCTCAAAATTTTGTCGTAGAGAATCATTCAAGCGTGTTGCTCAAAGATAATAGCCCTCGGCCTGCGGCCTTGGGCTATTATCTCGGTATTATCAAGACCCTAGGGGTATTACTACTGAAAACCCCATTTAGAAGGCACGCAGGCATAATGTATAATTTCACACATTTTTTTGGGTTCGTAAATGACTAATTTCAAAGGTGGTAGTAGATGAAGAGACTTTATCTTGATCTTATGATAATTATTGAAGGACATCTGTTTACTCCTTCAGTATGTGCGTTTTTGAGGACTTTTTTTTATCTTCAACTTTGTTTTGCTTACTGTCAATTCCGTATTTTTCTTCTATTTCTTCAAATTTTCATCAGAACCTGATATTAAAACGTAGAATAATTTTAGCAGGTATTATATTAAAATTAGGAGGGTATGGGTTATTACGATTGAGACATCTCATTTATATCAGCAGTTGTAGGACAAAACTCACCGAACACACACTCTCTTATTGACGATCCGGACACTCGCAAAAGACATGCTTGACAGTTTCATCTTCCTGTTCACACATCCTGCATAGAGGTGTGTCCACTAGCCCCATAGTATGTAGGTGTTTCCAAAGTTGACAGAGGCCAGTCAGAAATCCCACTGTTAAACGTAGGTTTTTCCTTGTCATCGCCAAATATTTCTTCGGCGTCAGCTTCCCAAGGTCGCCCAGGGTGATCCTAGCAAGACTGCATCCTTTGATTCCATCCCAACTCCTGAGGGATTGAGCATGGGTGTAACGTTTGGCTAGTTCCGCAATTGTCGAAGTCGTTAGGCCGTAGGTGTGTGTCACTGGGTTTGAAAATTTTTATCCCAGCCGCTTCCCTGGCTAAAGAATCGTCGATGCGATTACCTTTACTCTTGTCGTGCCCTTTAACCCACCTCAGGATAATATTGTTTCCTGCCGAGGCGTAAGTTAAATCTTGGTGGCACTCTAGTACTAGCCCCGATAAAACACGTTGTCTGTTCAAGGCTAATAGGGCTTGTCTACTATCAGTGCGAATTGCTATGTTTTTGTCAGAAATTCCTTTTCTGGTTAGTGGCAATTGAGACCATGGTGGTATAGTTTCCCATTCCCCAATTAATCCTTAGGCTTAGTGCTTTGGAGTAAACTTCACATCCTGAGCCTTTTTTCATTTTTGAGCTATCTATATATTTGCCAACTCATAAAAATAGAACGGAAAAAGGCGTAGACAGAGTTAAAAGGCGAGAAAAGCGACATAGTTGAGTAAAAACCTCGACAGGAGGGAGGGGCATTTTTTCACCTTTCATGGAAGATTTTTCGGATAAAAGTAAATAAGGTCACAGCTAGTAACAGTAGTTACCGTTTGGTATCAGTACACTCTGTATATTCTCATTTTAACGATTGTGGAAGACAATTGATCGAAAAAATATTGCTCAGTATTTTCAGTTTAATTGAAATTGCATTGTATATATCATGAGTCTGAAATGTCACAAAAATTGCAATAGTATATCTACTTATGTGCAACTGAATTGACGTCTATTGTATACAACATTTTATCTGAAATTGCATCTAGTGGTTGCAAAATTGATGAAAGAAAATTATAGTAGTGATATATACCCATTGTACTTGAAGGTGTTCAATTAAAATACTCCAAGCAAATCGAATTCAATAACTTGACTTACATAACATTCTGATCTCAAGACGAGTTTTCGAGAACCAATTCAATACCGATATGAGTTATTGAATTAAGAAGTGAAAATTGAAAAGGATCTGCGGCCGCGACCCAGCTTATATGCGTAGTAAGTAGCTGTGAGCTTGATTGATTGCCGTTCGGTGAATTCCTTTGCATTTTAACATAACAGTAGCAAGTTTTATATGAGTACGTTATTTAAATGATGCCCTAAAACAGGAGTCAATTATTAGCTGCTATATTTTCACACTATGGTTAATTGAATGAAGAAATGCTATGAACAAAATTATACTTTATTCTACTTTTCAAACTAAAGATACTCATAACTCGACTAATAGGATAGATATAACGTTCTACTCTTTAATAATCGATTTAGCGGAAAATTTTACATAGCCCAGTTGACTTTGAGTCGATAATTCCAAGTAATAAGGAAGTAACCAAGAACCAAATTATATAAATATTTCCTTACCTACCCCATGCTTCAAAATTTTCGACAAAAATATGTTTTTGGCATGAAAAATACTCAAAATTCGTCTAGAGGGGTTTTTGGGACAAGAAATTGACTGCCACAGTCTGTTTTGTATAAAATCATTTTTTCTTCTCCAAATGGAGTCGCAAAATTATGGAAAATCCACTTTTCAAAACTAAAGATACTCATAACTTGACTAATATGATAGATAGATAGTCTTCATCAATCGATTCAGCGGAAAATTTTACTTATTCCAGTGAACTTTAAGTCAATAATTCCGAGTAATAAGGAAGTTACCGAAAACCAGTTTATGAAAATATTTCCTTGCTTCAGTTGCAGGAATATTTTTTCGAAAGGTATAATCGCAAATTTAATCCATTCTCTGACATAGATTTTGTCAACGCAAGAGCTGCAAAAAATGCTAAGCGTCGGAAGCTACAAATAGATCCAACCAGGAGAAAGGCAAGTTCATCCGCACTATCAGCAGACGAATTGATAAAGATTATTGAGCTTTGGGACGAACACACTCCGGAAGGATTGCAAAGAAAGTTCTTTCACATTGCTGCTCATGAATTGGCCTGGAGAGGAAATGAAGGAGCGGCAGCAACAATAGAATATTTTGTGGAGGAAATTGACAATCAAGGGAAACCAACAGGACGCATTGAGTATAACCCGGTTTTCTCCAAGACCTCTCAAGGCGGTTCAAAAAGAATGGCCGACAGTAAGTGGCTTGTACTGAATACAGTCAATGAAGAATTATGCCCAGTAAGACTGTTCAAAAAACTAATAAGCAAGCGAGACCAACTCATTGAAACGAATCGTTTATGTATAACTCCAAATCCAAACTGGCACCACCCCAATTCCAAAGGTTGGTACAAGAACAGCCCGGTTGGACAAAATTCGATATCTTCCTGTTTCAAATCGGCGGCATCAGTGATTGGAATCGATGTCAACAAGATCAAAATAACAAATCATTCTGCGAGGGCAAAACGGGAAATGGAGAACAGCAATCAATCAAAATAACAGGGCATGGTAGCAGTCACTCCATAAAACCATATCTGCAAATTGACTCGGGCCATCATCAGGATATAATTGACGCAATGAGGTCTGCTTCAACTTCTGCAAAGACAGTCCAAGAATCTCTAAATCAAGAGCAAGCAACTTCGAATCAACCTGCCATAGTATACAATAATTGCGTTTTTAATATAAACATCAATCATAATGGTCCATGAATTTAGAAAACATTCAAGCTTTTTGTTGAAATTAATCAAAATTATTATGTAAGCAAATAAAAATTAAATTGTCAAAAAAAACATTCTGTCATTATAAACGTCAAAAAAATTTCCAGTATAAAGTATAATTCGCTGTTGGGTACCCACCAGGAAAAAATTTCCGATAAAATTCATCCATTGCTATGGTGAACTGACAGAAATACACGTTCTGATTGGTTAAAAATCACAAGTGTGGAATTTTCGACATAAAATGCTCAAAATTCGTCACCGGGGGTTTACTAGGACGATAAATTGACTGTTAGCAGTAACCAGTTTATATTAAATATTTCCATACCTACCCCTTGCTTCAAAATTTTCGACAAAAAAAATGTTTTCGACATAAAAAATGCTCAAAATTCGTCACCGTAAGTTTTTTGGGACAAGAAATTGACTGCCACAGTCCGTTTTTGTATAAAACCATTTTTTCGCCTTCAAATGGAGTCATGAAATTTTCGAAAATCCACTTTTCGAATCTAAAAACTCTCATAACTCGACTAATATGATAAATAGAACGTTCTAGTCTCCGGCAATCGATACAAGGGGAAATTTTACATATACCAGTAGATTTTGAGTCCATAAATCCAAGCAATACGGACAGGGGAAAAGTTTACATAGTCCAGTGGACTTTGAGCTGATAATTTTGAATAAGGGAGTTAGCAGAAAGCAGTTTATACGTAGGTAATAGGAAGCAGAATCCAATCTGAGTAATACCCAGGGATCAAATACATGTCTACTTGAAGAAGAACAAATAAATTGGGAGCAATCCGCGTCCAAAGCTTTGGTACATTGTATATAGTTTTGAAAGTCACTCGTATATATTATAAATAAGAGTGGACCCAATTTTGAACACCGAAAAAAACCACTCTGTATTTTTACGTGAAAATGTTATTTGCTAAAATGGTGTAATGCAATTTTAAATTACCTATCTGGAGCAAAAATAACAAATTTGATTATAACATCAAATATTTCAGTCTTATTTCACCTATCGCCCGTATAATATATATCCTTTGCCTCTTATCTAACCAAAAATCTCATTGTTGAGTGAAGTAAAAGGTATTTATTAGATTTCCCGCAACAGGCTTTTGTTGCCTTTCCAGGATAGATAACCGGAACGAACTCATACAGAGTGTTAATCTGAAGCAATAAAACCATAATAAACTAAACTAAATACGGCTTACGATCCCATTTCGAAAAATGACCGGGTCATTCACGAATCCATACTCCAACTACTTCATAAAAGAAATAAATTCTCATTGAATGTATATACAGTTAAGGTTTTTGTTAGTAATTGTTAGTAAAATGAGGTTCTAGACCACCTAAAAGGCGTACCTGAAACTGTCATCTCACATCTCAATAACAAAAGAAAGTGAATATATTTTTAAAAAGAATTTGGTTGAATGGGGGGTTTTCCAAAAATTTGAGTTTTGTTTGTAAACAGTTTTGCACAGTATAACGGAAACTTATTTTATAGGTTGTCAATTTTTTTTAAACGTCATAAATTGAAAGGGTGAATCGTGATTTTGAAGTATATTTATGATCTTATATACTTGGGTGTGGTATGGTAGTCAAATGCGAGTCATACGATTCAACAAAGACATATAGTACAGGGAATGAAGCATTTCACCTGGCAATTTTTTCGTCCAGCATGGATTGACTTGAAATTTTAACAGAAGGTAGGTGATAGCCCATGGATCAAAATCTATATCGAACCGAAGGGCGCTAAAGCCTTGGGGGTGGTTGCCACCCCATCTCGGGGGTGAACATTTTTTATTACATTTTAACCACAGGAATCGATAGAAAAAGTGATTCCAAGCAAAAAATGTTCTATACGCTTTTTTTGTAAAATCAATATTCTCTAAGTTATTCGCGATTGAAAGTAACGCTTTAGAAGAAAAAATCGACGTTTTTGATATGTTTTTCGCGGAAAACTCGAAAATTATGCATTTTATTAAGAAGCGAGCAAAATTGTAGCTTTTAAAAAAACAAGCAAAACCCTTTTTTTATAATTTTTTATAAAACCAATAGGAATCGAGATATGGCCCATTAATGTGATAGATTCAAAGTCAAATACCGGAAAAATGATGCATTTTTCGTAGAAAACTCATAGAATCTTTTTCAAAGAGCATAATTAGACCTTTCTTTAAAAAAAAGGTCTGTAGCATCAAAATTGAGTGAATTATGACAAAAATATGTCATTACTGAATTTTTTATACAAAAAAATCGGTGAAAACAACCCCCTAACTACCCCCCTAATTAAAATTGATCTTTACCCTTGTGCAATTCTCTTTGTACATGTATGGTTAATATGTCCAAGAAGTTTGACCAATTTAAAATTCATAGTTTTCGAAAAATTAT
>CAJUYH010006786.1:0-18449 GCA_910591685.1 Galerucella tenella
TCCCGAGAAACTTCCATAAATGCATACACATTTACATGAGACATTTCTACGGTGGGGAATTGGAAGTCTCAAAAGTGCTCTAAGCAGTTCGTATCAAATATTAAATTTCAGCGATTTCTCTCATTCCTCCTTTGCATATTATTTCGCCTTTCAATCTGAATATGCATTGGAGGCAAATTTTCCTACATTCTTCATAAGGACTTTCTGTCGTTGGCACAATTATATTCTAATTTATTGTTTTCCTTGTTAATAAAATAATGAGAAAGGTAGTATCTTATTAAGTGAATATTGTTTGCTGTAATAACTTTACGATCGGAATTGAACTTAACACAGCACTTAATTTGATGGAATTTTACTCTTGGTCTTTTAACGCCTTTAAAAAACAGATTTTCTCTATCCTAAAAGATTATATTATTATAGTAAGTGATAAAATACAGGACGTGCACAAATTAACGCATAAATTCATTATTAATTAATTAATTTCTGCGCTATATTATGAACGTAAATGGTAGGTTTGAAATTGATACCGAATAGTATTTATTTGTTGTTCACAGGTTTACTACTGACAAATTTTCAATATGTCACTAGTAATTGTTGTAAAAGTAGCATTCAGTAGCAACACTATCAGACTGGAAAATTGAACGACATAAAAAGAGTGTTTCAAAGAAATAAAAACATAGAGTAAGCATGCACAAGAATTAGCAGACAAAATATTGCATTGAAATCTATCTGAAACTTCAAATAACAATAATATATTACAGTGTCAAGGCGTCAGGATTGCGCGGCAATTCCAGAAGTGAAAAGGGGCACTGTAAGCATATTGTATACTTACAATCTTTCTACAACCCAATGCAAATAATAATAAATGCGTTAGCTTATAGAATGCGTGAAGTAAAGCTAATAGACTATGAGTCCATGGGGAAAAAGTGTCGCGATTTGAAACAGCAGCAAACTTATTCAGAACGATAGTTTATCATATCACCATCGGTTCCAGCACTATGGCGTTCATTTTCTCTCGTGCAGAAAAGCGCAGTGGAAAACTGAACGTTTTATTTTTCACCCCCTGAAACCGTGATATGAAACTGTACGCCGAAACTGCACTAGGTAGATGCCGTACAGTTTCAGATGACCTTTTTGAGAAGGAAAATCTCGGAAAATAAACAATTCCCCACACCTTTTTTTGTACAGCACTACTGTCAAATCTTTATTTATATGTTGTATAATCTACAGAAACAAATGCCGTACAGTTTCAAATCACCTTACCAGAGGTTAGAAAATGGGAGTTTTTAAAAATTTTCATAGATTTTCCGAACGATTATCTTTGAACTTCATAGAGTCTGTACCGATATTCTATGATTCTACCAAAGTCTATATATTCTAATAAGTCCGGTCACTCCTTTGTTCGTCGGAAAACGCCGACATTTTTTGCGGGGAGTCGTAAATCATGTGCGACACCTGTTTTTGCTAGTCATTTGGTAGTATACGAGGTGACGGACGGTGAATTCGTTTGTGAAGGAATTTACCGAATGCAATTAGAAAATATGTTGACATTATTCTTGTTTTGAAAAATATTGGCAATTTATATAAATTATATGTCACCATTATTGCTAAGTAACTTTTTAGAAATTTTGTTTTAACCGAGGAATGGAATGAAAAAAATTTGTGTTTAACAAAACACTTTTGCAAAAAATATCCATCCACATAAACCAGGGCATTTCCTTCTTCTGTGGACAAATCCTGATAGTCTTTCCTTTTTATGTCCAATATTGGCTGACCATTTTTTTCTTGGCCGTCGTAAACAAGGATCCTTAGGAAGACGAAAAAATGATAATTGTTTATGAATTGCAGTATTGTTTCTACACGAATCCACGCAACAATAATTTCCATAAGAAGGCATCGCACACAATACAAAAACACAGCAGATAACGTTCGCACAAATTAAAATTCAAGATCACTTTCTTGGGCGCACCCGCTACAACGGTCTGCTACACCACCGTGTAAGTCAAACAGAGCTGAAAAATCAATAAATCCCACATCAGATGTGGGTTTTGCCGGTGAGACGGTGGGTGTCGGCAGGAGGGGGATTCTCGCATCGTCGAGAGAGTGGCCGGACTTATTGGAATATATAGATTTTGATTCTACTAAACAAAAGGCGTACAGTTTCATATCACGGTTTCAGGGGGTAAAAAATGAGAGTTTCCAACAATTTTCCTAGATTTTCCTCACGATTATTTTTTAACGGCATAGAGTCTCGACCGATCTCCTATGATTCTACTATCAAATGTAACAAACGGCGTACAGTTTTATATCACGGCTTCAGGGGGTGAAAAATAAAATGATCAGTTTTCCACTGCGCTTTTCTGCACAAGAGAAAATGAACGCCATAGTACTGGAACCGATGGTGGCATGATAAACTATCGTTCTGAATGGGTTTGCTGCTGTTTCAAATCGCGACAATTTTTTCCCCATGGGCTCATAGTCTATAATGTTATGTCACTTTTTTCTAATGATTTTTAAATTTTTTTCACATAAGTTACCACTTATAATAAGACGTTTGAAAGAAAATAAAATGACGACTCTGTGCCTCTAGGTACATACACCATGAAGCCAGTTGAATACCTTGTTTTTCAAAATGTTCTAATAACATTTAGAGATATATGAGTTGTTTTTTGAGGTTTCAAATATTTTCAAACTGCGAAAGCAACACCACCTATGAGAACACTAACAATAAGAAATGTACCTACAGTACATGTATCTCTGAGAGGATTCTTAATAACATATTATAACCAAGATATAGGGTGTTTTATTATCACGAATCTCGGTCCCAAAATAAGCAATTAACACCAGCTCGCGAGATCGTTTCAAAACAAAAGATTAATTATTTAAATGGATATTGTCATAGGTGGTTTCAATTTGTACAGATTACGAACAAATTTTTTTTGATAAACGAAATCTGTATTTAGTTTATTTTTAGAAGACTTTTCTTATTTATATAAATTTTAATCAAACATTTAGAGCCTGTTTTATTGAGTTTATTTATTCTTAAAATATTTTTACACCTTTTATATTTGTTTACAGAACTATCGCTTTTTTGGACTGTGTCAATTTATTTAGATTAAACAGTCTGCTCTTATTTTTTGATTAACGAAAGAAAATATTATTATATTTAACCTTGAAAGGGCACTAGGTAGACATGCATAATTTATTATTATTAGAGCGCTTTCAGACGAGACACTTTGTGGCCGGCTACTAGTGTCTGGAAAGAATCGCGCGGCTAAAAATACATGAATATAAATAGACGCATTCACACGAGACACAGGCGAATGCGTCTATTCATATTAATGTATTTTTAGCCACGCGATTCTTTTCAGACACTAGTAGCCGGACACAAAGTCTCTCGAATGCTTGACAAAAATTAAAGTTACATAATCGAAGATTCTATTTTTGCTATAAAATACAGGGTGTTCCATTTGAAAGAAGAAAAAAAATGACAGGTACGAGTTTCCGTTCACCCTGTATATAAGAAAGAATATAATTGAAATTTAATAGGATGCGGAGATATTGCATCATATTACAAAACTCTGTTTGGCAAAATACATTTTTTTTCATAAACTTACAACAAGCTACAGAGCGTTGATTTACCTACGATTTTCACATAAACGTGTCCATATCTTTTGAAGGACTCTGTATAACGTGGCAAAACCTTATATCAAAAGCTTCAAAAACATGTAACCAATCCGAATTCGGTATAATATACAGGGGTACCCATTTGAAAAATCATATGTTTGGTTTGTAAAGGAGTTATGCAGCGCTCTGTATAATTCGATATAATTTCAAAACATGGACCTCCAGCACATCTACTATTTTTGTTAATAAAATTTTTTGATATCTCTTAAAATAACCCATATACCGAGGTTAGTCGTAAGATTGGTACACCCTGTATAAAGCAAATCAAACAATGCAAGTGATATTATTTTTTGTAAATCTGAATTAAATTTCTATAATTCTTACAACAGACTTCAAAGGTGTAAAAATATAAATTTCTTTATTATGTTAGTTTAAATCATGCATAGAAATTGAAAAAAATGTGTTCGCTATGTATGAGAAACAATTAGAAATAGAAAGAAACACTCACATTATTCACATGTGGCTTTGACGACGTGATCGAGAGGGTGTCAGATACTCGGGTAGGAACGATGACCTTCTCGTCGACAGAAGCACTGACTTTTTAGGGGTAGGAGAGGATGATGGTACCAAGTGTTATGGATTTTTGTGTGTGTTTTATTTGTTGTAGGTTTAATTTCGTCCACACAAAGAGCGACAAACATAAGTGAAAATAATCACACAATTATTTACTACTTAGATAGGTATGTGGAAAGTGAAAGGTGAAAAAAGTGATATGAATATATGTGCGATTTATACAGAGTGTCCCAAATATCTTTTATATTCTATTAAGTTTTAAATTACATTAGATGTGACGACTTATCTCATTCCTGAAGGATTATAAAACTATTCTTTTCACTACTAGCTGTGAAGTTGACAATGATTGCTTCTTCTAGCCAACTTAGAAGTTGAATTTCTCTATTAGTGGTTAATAATTTTCTATTATTAACCTAGGTCAAAAATGGACGAATTCAAATATTTTGAGAATTCAGGGATAGATAGTTGTTCAACAAAAATTTGTGCAACATAATTTTGTATACCCGGGAGATTGTCTTTAACAAATTTGCTGTTTGAAATTACCTATCGCGATTAAATCATTTGAATGAAAATGCCATTCGTTTAAAATTCGCGCTTAAGCAAAAATGACTGATGACATAGCGAGTACGTTCATAATATATCGAAAAATGACAGTGTACTTGTCAGTCAGACGACGGAGTAAGCGCTTCTTGTGGTGCGTTTGTGAATTATTTTTAATGTATGTCTTAAATTTGGCTAGTAGTGGAAACAATTGTATATTATACATCATGATGTGGAAGACATTTATAAACCTCGCACCTTATTCCGCTCGGGTCAAAGCCCCTCGCGAAATAATCTTGGTGCTCGGTCAATAATAATAGTCTTCACCATCTTGCTGTATAATATAGGTACTATTGAATTGTCTGAAATACTCTGTTCATAATTTTTTATTACCTATATGAATATACCATTTGGAAAGTTTCCTTTTTTTTATTATATTGAGAATTCTTCAAATATATTTTTCGGTTATACTCAGATCATTAATTTATCTTATTTAGGGGCCTATTCTGTAAACAGTAACGATGTCGTTCGTGGACGATTATCGTTACTGAACGACTTTATATATTCAGTATCGTAACGACCACTGTTAGATAACGACAAAATGGCTGATATTATGTCGTTGACGAACGTCAGCCATGCAGCAGTCGTAATCGGGTTAGCAAGTCTTTGGTTAAGAGGTTTGTTGTGTTTTTTTTTCAATATCTTTAACATTGTTCCTTATACAAAGATCATATTTTATTTAAGATGGATCAACGACTACGTATTGTTTTGGATGAATTGAATAGAAGGTAAATTCATATAAGGGTTGAAAAATAATCTAAACTATACACATGTAATATTTTTAGACAGACACAAAGGACTAATTTTCGTGTCTTAAGAGACCGAAGTAACCCTTTTGAGTTACCTGAGGAAGTGTTCCGGGAGATGTATAGAGTAAACAGTGAAGCTGCTTATGAATTATTCCAGGACTTGTTGCCCTATTTGAATCATGGTAGTCGTAGAACGTAGAACGTAGAACGCCTCCCATAGTTAGGTTTTTCACAACCATTCATTTCTTAGCTCATGGGAGTTATCAAAAATCTGTGGGTGTAGATTATTTAAATGGGTCATCACAATCTAACGTTAGCCGATCAATTTGTTGTCCCTGAAGGCTTCATTTGTACTCAATTCATCCAAATACATTATATATTGTGACCTTGTTGTCTTAATGGACCGACTTTTAACTTTGTCCTTTTCCATAATAAAAGTTACGTGAATGTCAATCAAAAATCCTTTCCTAACCTAACAAAACAGCTACAGATGTCAAAAATTATACCAACCTTTATAAAATTGTAAAATATTATCGTTATGTTTTGTCCCTAGATTTCAACGTAACGACATTATTACAGAATCTAGCTTTGAAAAATTATCGTTAACATAATAATCGTTACCGTAACGACGTCGTTGCATAACGACAAGTTACAGAATAGGCACCTTAGTCGGTCCAATTCAACGAGGTAAAAGAAAAAGGGAGGGAAGTTAAGCGTGGTAGTTATTTAACCAACTTTCGACGGAAGTCGCCATATTGAGAAGCCACATTAGTGACATTAGTCATCAATTATTCTTGTGTCAACATAGATAACCTTAAAATACTGAAATGTGTCAAATTGAAAAGCCACGTTAAAAAATAGTGATTTTCAGTATTAGAGAGGTTATTTATGTGTATTAGTATAAATTTAAGTTGATATTGAGTTGTACAATAGTGTTATAAAATTTTTGAATGTACCAAAATCTGGTATCAATTCTCCAACAACAACAAAAATTACCACGTTAAAAAGATGCATATGAGAGTTTTTTTTGTTTCCCCCAATTGAATAATTTAATGTACGCCACTGGTTTGTTTACGGAAGTCGGCAATATTGAGAAGCCACTTTGGTCGATGATTCTTTATACTGTTATATTCTCTCCTTTTCCTTTTTTACCTCGTTGGTCCAATTAAATTTCGACTCCAAAGGGTTTGAAAGCTGAATCTGCAATGTAATGGCAATTGCAACAAAAGTGATTGCACCATGATACTTGCTCTTCGAGCACATGAAGTGTATATACTGGACTTGTTTTCTACGAAGTTTCAACACTATAACTTGAAAAACGACGAAGATATGAATTTTCAAAAACATGGCGAATTTTCCAGTTTTTCCGAATTTTCTTCGCTCCTAACTAGCCAATCCCTTCGCTGAAAAAAGCGTTGTACCTATTTGTATTTTTATTGTTTACAATTTATCTTTTGAATCCATTACGATTACAAAAAACAAAAACAAAAAACTGAAGAATGACGTTTTTTTCTTTTACAATGTTAATAAAAATTTCGTGAGTCGTGAGTCGAAAATATATCAGGTTCATGCTACTGGGATTTCTGTCAAAAAACTCACTATTTTGATGCTCCATTGCTTAGTCTAAGTGTCGTATATTTTTGTAGAAAAATTGGGTAAAGTAGTCTAGTTTCAAAAAAAAATTTAGTGTCAAACGTTCGTGACATTTATATTATTTTTTAAAAATATTACAGTTTTAAACATGAAATGTGCATGAAATTATAAAAAAACTGCGATTTAAATGTTTCCGAATTCTCACGTGCTGTTTAATAAATATGCCCCTAAGATGTTGTCTTTGAGTGCATCTGTATTCTCGAAATATTTTACGAGAAATATAACTCTAAACAAGAAGTGTTCACGTATATTTGAAAACAGTGGAAAAAGTTGGTCCAATATCTGTAGATATAGTTCAGTAGTGGGAAAAAGCAGCGACTTGTCTCAGCGTAGGGAAATGACCGAGACTTCTCGCGAAGGTCAAAAACGTTCTTTGGAAAAAGATAAACTTGGACAGCCAGGTTTCAATCATGGAGACCACTGTATGTATTCTTTAGTTTCTGGATTAGGTAAGACAGGTTTTTATACAAAATAGAACAAGTTTAAGCGGTTGTTTATTTGTAGAAAGGTTAAGAAATGGTAACTTAAATAAAGGGTTAGCTTTTTCTCTAGAAGAACGTCAAATACTTGGAATCCACGGACTTTTACCGCCCGTAATAAAAACGCAAGAAGAACAAATTTGTAAAGTCAAAATGAATTTAGACCGCCTGGAAGATCCTCTAAGCAAATACATGTTCCTCTTAGATTTAATGCAACGGAACGAAAAACTCTTTTATTCTACAGTTCGGAAATACGTCGGAGAATGCTTACCTCTATTGTACACACCTACAGTCGGAACTGCTTGTATAAATTGGAGTAAAATATACAGGTGGCCGAGAGGAATGTATATTACGATCCACGACCGAGGACATGTGTATAATATGTTGAAAAATTGGCCCGAACATGACGTTAGAGTCATTGTTTTTACCGACGGAGAAAGAATATTGGGACTTGGAGATCTAGGTGCTTGTGGAATGGGAATACCAATAGGAAAATTGTGTCTATATACAGCTTTGGGTGAGTATTCAATATTTTGCTTCAACTTTCGCAACTAAAGTTTCTTACAGCTGGCATAAAACCTCACCAATGTCTACCGGTCACACTAGACTGTGGGACCAACAATGAAGAATTTCTTAAGGATCCCCTGTACATTGGCATAAGAGAAAAGCGTCACAGAGGTCCCGAGTACGATGAGCTGGTGGATGAGTTTATGTCTGCTGTAGTGCAAAGATGGGGTCAAAATACGTTACTGCAGTTCGAAGATTTTGGTAATAGTAATGCATTCAGGTTTTTAGAGAAATACAGAAATAAATATTGTACTTTCAATGATGATATCCAGGGTACAGCTAGTGTAACAGTAGCGGGAATACTTGCTGCTCTAAGGATTACCAAGAACAAGTTTTCTGATCATACAATATTGTTCCAAGGAGCTGGAGAGGCTAACATAGGTATTGCTCAGTTATGTGTTCAAGCAATGGTTAGTATACCAAGTTTGTTCTTATACTTGTACTCAACTTATGTCAATTGCACCAGTTCTGATTCAAATTTAACGAATATTTAACGGACATTTAAAATGTAGATTTCACTGCATCACCCAACAACTGCGCGATGGTTAAGCAGTTTGATGTTTCATTGTTTACACATAGGTAAATTTATTATTAGCTCTTCTTGACGTATATCTCCTTGTGTGTGGTGATGATAATTTTGATCAGGAAATATGGCGTTAGAATTTGTGAATAATGTTGATGTATTAGACGATGATGACGATCTGGATGTTTTAGAGTTTATTGTAAACGTAATTCAGCGGCAGATATACGAAAAAGAGAACTACTTTGATTTGTTATATGATATTATGTTATAAATGTTTTGAGAATCCAGGGATAGTAGTTTAACAAAAACTTGTATACCTAGGAGATTGACTTTAAACATATTTGCTTCTTGAAATTACCTGACAAGATAGAATTATTTGAATAAAAATGCCATTAGTTTTAATTCGCGCTCAACCAAAAATGACTTATAATATAAGGAGTAGGTTGTCTGACAACCCCGGACACGGCAGCCAACTTTTGGACCGGAACTTCCCCCTTTATATGGTTAATTATTCCATTTATACTTTGGATATTTATTTTTTATTCAGTGGCTGCAATTGCTTACTACAAATGTCAAAATTGCAAATTTATCGTAAATGAACCATACTAGTACTACTAAAAAGAGATGCAATTTTACAGCAGAGGAGAGAAATTTGCTTCTAAAAATTGCAAATGATCATCTGTATCTGTAAGAATTTGAAGGGTGGGTGACCCCCACAGCACTTAGGCCACAATTGGCCCATTGTGCATCCTTCTGAGGTTCAGACTTCCTTCTGGCTCGTCATCCAGCCTACTTGTTTCAAGTAGGCGATAACGTCACCGGAAGTAAGCTCTCTCATGCTGGCTTTTGTTAGCCTGTACTCGCCGAATACGGAAAACCTAAATTGAGAGAGTGTCGGACATTCACAAAGAATGTGTTCGACAGTCTCATCTTCCTGTTCACATCCTCTACAGAGTGAAGTGTCAGACAGACCCAGTCTGTAGAGATGTTTTCGTAGGTGGCAGTGACCGGTCAGAATACCCGTGGCTGTCCGAAGGTTCTGTCTGTTCATAGTCACGTATTTTTTGGCTACTTTGCTGTCTGGATACTGCAGCAGTTCCTTGGCAAGCCTTCAACCTTCTGCATAGTTCCATCTACCCTTAAACTTATCAAGGGAGTGTTCCTTTATTAGGTCAATCCTAGCCGACGCCGACAGACCAATGAAAGTGCCAGGTCCCAAGAGTTCTTGGGAGGCTGCTTTCCTGGCTAGTGAGTCGGCAATGTGGTTACCTTTCGATTTACTGTGCCCCTTGATCCAGCCTAGAGTGACTTCGTTGTTGCTACAGGCTTCGATCAGGGACAGGTGACACTACAGTGCAAATGAACATAAAAATGCAATAGAGAATAAAAAACGGATGGGGCAACCTGAAAATCAAAAGAGGAGGCTTGGAGCACCTACCTATCAGTTCGAAACTCAAGTGAATCCTCAATCAGTTCTAATATTGACATAACAGTCTCTTTGTCATCCTAAATCTTCGTTATCCATTCTTTCCCTAACATTATAAGGCCTTCTTTCGTACTCAAGAGCTTGCACAATATCATCGTCCTCGTCGCTATCCAGAATATAATCATTCAGAAAATTCATATTTATCAACAACCAAAAACTCATCAAGAAAGAAAAATAAAAACACATAAACCTTTGGATAATCTTCACCAATAACCTAACAAAAATATCGATCGATGTGACATGACCTTGTTCTTGTAACAACCAATGAGATTTCTAACATTCATTAGTCAGCATTGCCAACTTTCATTATCTGTCAGTTAACAAACAAGAGAATAAAAACGAGTTGATAAACCGCTTCCAAACAAACTGGAACTTTATCTGCTAGTTACTTTTATCCGACGAATACTTAACTGATGGATAATATTGGCTATTGATAAACCGGGCTTCAATTAGCTAACGGAACTGTTAGGTACGTTCTGTACAATGCAACTGTTGGTTATCTGACTGTTGACATTTAACCGTCGTTACCTTACCAATGGATTTAATCAGAACTGGTGCAGATGGGCGTTCGAGTTTTTCCCTTATGAGATATTTAGATCTTGACAGGTCAGCTGTCTTTCTATATTGTCGGTAATTCAGGTAGTACTTCATTTCCTCTCTATTTTATTCCATATTGCCTCCTATCTGTTCAATTATATGTAGTGTTGCTCTTTGATTTTACCTTTCCAACAGAAGATTTAGTATAGTTGCCTCCGTATTCTCTAACAAGATTTTAGAGATAAGAATTTTTTTAGGTAGCTAGTGGAGTGTCTGAAGAGGAAGCAAAGAAAAAAATTTGGTTGATCGATTCCAAAGGGTTGATATGTAAAGGACGGAAAGAGCCCTTATCCAGTCATAAAAGCGAGTTCGCCAAAGAACACAAACCAATGCAGGTATGAATACATTTAACACTTAGCTGTTAAACTTTTTTATGGAATCCATCTCGTCGAAATTGGAATTGGAAGTTGATGCGTTTTGACGTAAATGATCTTAGTAACAGTGAATCGTAAACCTTAATTCCATGTTCGACGAAAAAGCAGCATAAAATTCATGATTGCTTTTTAAATGTTTCAGAATCTGCTTGAAATTATTAAAGATATCAAACCATCGATATTAATTGGAGCTGCAGCAATTGGAGGTGTTTTCACATCTGAAATTTTGCAATTAATGGCGAAAAATAATAAAAGACCTATAGTTTTTGCTTTAAGTAATCCAACACCAAAAGCAGAGTGTACTCCAGAGCAAGCGTATAAAGAAACAAAAGTGAGTTTTCAATTACTTACAGCCAGTTTCACAATAATAGGTTACCTCATGGTTAAAAAGTATCCAACGGTTACGACAAAATTTGGGTTTCACAATATGTGGTCAAGGGTATAAGTATAGGTTAACCATTGAAAAATTTAACTGCAACCCAAAGTACGGGTAACTGTGCTAACCAAGGAAATCTAACCTAATTTATGAATGTCAACTGTATCAACTGTCAAATTTTAAGACTATATTGTTATTTTTAATTACAAACTATTAGAAATATGAAAGAGTACGATGTTAATGTCTATAGCAGTGACAATGAAGTCAGACGGCCAAAAATTATTCGCCCAAGACGTGATTATTTCGAAGTCACGATTTTTTATACAGATTTAGTTTGTCGAAGTGGACAGTAGGAAGTTTGTTGGAAGATATTGAGGAGGCTATTTCCCATCCTACGAAGCGTGGGGTAGTTTGGTAGTTCCAGTCATAGGTTCCTGTATAAAAACTGTAAAACATGACCTCCAAAGGTCTTCTTTCTCCTTTCATTTAACATAAAACATCATACTTTCGATGGTTTTCATACCAACGCAACAAAAGTTAATATAATTTCATAAGTTATCTGACCATTAGTTAAATGATGATTGTGAAATATGTTCTAATGGTTAGTGTCTCGGTTAAGGTTACTTAATCCTAAGAGTTTACCACCGATTGTGAAACTGGCTGTTACAGCCAGTTTCACAATAATAGGTTACCTTATGGTTAAAAAGTATCCAACGGTTACGACAAAATTTGGGTTTCACAATATGTGGTCAAGGGTATAAGTATAGGTTAACCATTAAAAAATTGAACTGCAACCCAAAGTATGGGTAACTGCCAACCAAGGAAATCTAACCTAATTTATGATTGTTAACTGCATCAGGTGTCAAATTTTTAAACTGTATATTGTTATTTTCAATTACAAACAATTAGAAATATGAAAGAGTACGATGTTAATGCCTATAGCAGTGATGATGAAGTCAGACGACCAAAAATTATTCGCCCAACACGAGATTATTTCGAAGTCACGATTTTTTATTCAGATTTCGTTTGTCGAAGTGGACAGTAGAAAGTCTGTTAGGAGGAGGCTATTTCCCATCCTACAATTAAAGTGTGGGGTAGTTTGGTAGTTCCAGTATAAAAACTGTAAAACATAACCTCCAAAGGTCTTCTTTTTCCTTTCATTTGACATAGAACATCAAACTATCGATGGTTTTCATACCAACGCAACAAAAGTTTATATAATTTCATAAGTTATCTGACCATTAGTTAAATGCTTATTGTGAAACATGTTCTAATGGTTAGTGTCTCGGTTAAGGTTACTTAATCCTAAGAGTTTACCACCGATTGTGAAACTGGCTGTTAGAGGTGAAGTGGTGGAGTATAATTAGGCTCTTCTTATTACAACTGATCTAGAAGTAGCATACACTATCTACTGGCACTGTTTTCCATCATCAAGTTTTCTTTATTAAAGTATATCTTCCCTTTTTTAGGGACAAGTTATATACGCCAGTGGTAGTCCCTTCCCGCCTGTGAAATACGAAGGAAAAACGTATGTTACTGGCCAATCAAATAATTCCTACGTATTTCCCGGCATCGGTCTCGCTGGTGTTGCAGGGGGAATCCCACATTACACCGATGAACATTTTCTAACAACTGCACAAGCTTTAGCTGACTTGGTAACGGATGAAGACTTGAATATAGGAAGAATTTTTCCACCGATAGAAAATATTCTAGAAGTTTCTGTGAGTATTGCTACGAAATTAATTGAACATTCCTATCAACAATGCATGGCTACAGTTTATCCGGAACCGGAAGATAAAGAGGCTTTTGTAAGGGCGCAGATGTACAATACCGATTACGAAGATTCATTTCCGTGTCCTTTTGAATATCCTGAATCTGCAACGGGCAAGAGCTCATGCTAATGTCATAATAACAATAATGTGTAAATGATTATTTAAAACTATTTTATAATATATGCGATTTATTGATTGAGGGAATTTGTTTCTTAAATATTTCGTTGATGAGATTTCTCAAGGTATGTTTATACGATTCGTTTCGTATCTGTTCTGCCGCGGCAAAACCACATATTTGTATTTAAAAATTGACTGGAAGCAGTGCTCAAATATGAAACAGTGAGAATTGTCGTTTACTAATCGTTGATAATAAGTTGGTGCTCCTATGCACTTAACACATTTAAATACCCCACAGAGCGATTTAAAAAAGTTGTCCAAATAAAAAAAAATATGTGCTCCATGTATCGCCAAATTTAAAGAAAATATTTGATTTGTTTATTATATAAATCATTGTATTGTGAATAGCAGAAACGAAGAAGTTTGTTGATAAAGAAGTGATATGTGTAGGGCGACTTAAAAACATCTTTACATCTTAAAAAATGATTTTTTCCTCTACTAGCTGTAAAGTTGACAGTTATTGCTTCTTCTAGCCAACTGAGAAGTTGAATTTCTCTATTATAATTAATAATTTTTTATTATTAGGTAACCTAGGTCAATAATGGACAAATTAAAATATTTTGAGAATTCAGGGATAGTAGTTCAACAAAAACTTGTGCAACATAATTTTATAAAGCCAGGAAATTGTATTTAACATATTTGCTGCTTGAAATTACCTATCAAGATAAAATTATTTGAATAAAAATGCCATTAGTTTAAAATTAGCGCTCAACCAAAAATGACTGATGACATAACGTGTACGTTCATAATATGTATATCGAAAGCTAACAATGTACTTGTCAGTCAGACGACGGAGTAAACGCTTTTCGTGGTGCGTTTGTGAATTATTTTAAATTTTTGTCTTAAATTTGGCTGGTAGTGGAAAAAATTGTATTTATACACCATGGTGTTGAAGACATTTATGAATCTCGCACCTTATTCCGCTCGGGACAAAGCCCCTCGCGAAATAATCTTGGTGCTCGGTCAATAATAATAGTCTTCACCACCTTGGTGTATGATATACTATTTTTCATCATTGTTGACACATTCTTAAGGTGCGTACAGACATGTAAAGGTCGGTCCAGACATGCAACAGAACAGAGTAACGTAACTCCGCTTTGCAACATCGTATCGTTACGCGACGAGGTTACGCTGCGATTCAAAATTCGGCATGCAAAAATTTCTAAAGTATCATCTACGCGTATCATTACACCGTCCCATATATGTTTTTCAGCGTGTTAAGACAAAGTGGACATTGCGGCTGCAAGTTACATCGTGATGCATTATTTAGTACAACAAAAGAAAAAACGCAAGCCAATAAGGCGTTGGTGGCAGACGCAATTATACACAAGTAGAACTACGTATGGTGGCCAACACTTACTCTTGGATTTAAAATTTCAAGCGATTAGTGGTTTATACAAAAATTTTACAAGAATGTCGAGTTTTTAATAAATTTAGTGGGTCCTAAAGTAATGCGAAAAGATACAAAGTGCAGAAAGGCAATTTCTGTACAAGAAAGGTTAGCAATAACAATTCGATTTTTGGATATTGGGGATCCCATAAAATTTCTTTACTACGGTAAAGTTCGATAAAATTGAGCACAGTCTCTTCCGTCCACTCCATATTAAATTTAATTCAATATTAAAACTGTTAATGCGAAACCAAAACCAAACGTTACGCTACGATGTTTTGTATACACGTCCAAACTTGATGATTTGGGGTGTAACTTGCACGCGTAGCATTTCTTTGATGCGACGAAGAAAAACCGACAACTGATGGGACGCTGTGTTGTTACGACGTTACGCTGTTACGTTGTTACGCGGTACCGTCCACACTTGATACGTGGCGGAGTTACGCTACTATGTTCTGTTGCATGTCTGTACCACATGTCTGTGAGCACCTTTAAAAAAACTGTAAAAACATTTGAGTTACCCAAAAAACATTCTGTGTGGTACATTATTTCAATATATTTGATTTACTCTGTATAAAAATAAACAGAAATGTACAAAAAGTGATGATTATTGACACACGATATCTGTGGTGCGAATAAAAGCAAATGACACAATAGCAAACGTATTTTCTTTGAAATGTGAATAGTGTGAGATTGGCAAATGGGATGCAAAGAACAATACAGTTAGTAGATAATACCAAAATAGAGAAAAACACTCAAAGCAGCAAACACGAATTATCTTGACGTGTTGTGACTTGTGTGGGTGTGTGTGATTGGTGATTTTTTTTGCAAAAAAAAGGAATGAAACTAATCTATGGGTATCTAAAATGGACCTTTATTTATTGTCGAAATATACAAACTCAAAAATATATATATTTCCGTCTAAATGGTTTAAAATTTTCAAACACTAAAATCTACTTGCACGGTGTTCAGAACAAAAACTATTTACAAAAATTTTTGGCGTTGAAAATTGGTATCAGTAATATTTATTACTTAGAGCCATATTATAAAATTAAAATATTTTTATAAAAAGTATATGGTCCAAAATCTAGCATATCGTTAAGTGCAATTAAAAATACTTGTACTGTGCGATGGAAATATGTTAATAACATTTTTCAAAGAAATCTGCGGTTTTCGAATCCACAAGATGTGCTGTTTTTGTACAATCTTATTATGAACAATTTGCGACAAATGTATCGCCTCTTCAACGTTCACCTTTTGTATGTTGTTGGTGTATGTACTATATAGATATTAAATTTTAGTTTTTTTTAGGTATATTATATCTATGATAATCTCCATGTATCTATGTGCCAGTATAATAAAATAAATATTTGTACCTAAAGGTCATTTTAGATTAGACAATTTTTCGTGCAATATTTAGTCCAAGTTTTGGAATAATATTTGGAATAGATTTCTTGTGTGAAATATTGGCCAACTGTTTTAAGCTATTTTAGACTATTCCAATTTATTGAACAATATTTAGTTCAAGATTCTGCGCAGTGATTTAATTTCATGATAAAATAAATATAACCTTTTCAAAAATTTCGTTAGTTATGGAAACGGAAAATTTGAAATATTTATTAATTTGCACGGCTGCTCATGTCACTAAGCGAATACTAACTTTTCAATCTCTCGTTTATTCCAAGACATATTTTTCAACCCCTTTAATACATAACCACAAATTATCAAGATTAATGACATTTTCATCGTGAAACAGAAACACAAACAATAAATCAAATCTATTTTTTACAATTTGACAATTTTACAATTTGACAGGGTAGACAATTTTTAATTTTAGAACAATTTAAATTGTTCCAAAACTTGAAATAAACATTGCACAAAAAATTGTCTAATCTAAAATGACCTTAAGCAATAAATTTAAAATTATTAAAAAAAAGAAGACAAATTCCAATGCATAATGATAGCACATTTCAAATTTAGCATGAATCAATTGAAAATTCTAAAGTTTGAAAAAAAGGTGACCAAAAAAAATTGTGGGGCGTTGCAAGATAAAAAGGTTGTGGATTTTTTTAAATATTTTGAGAGATCTGAGAACATTAAAAATGTTATAAATGAAATAAATCAAAATTATGATTGGAAATGTCCAATAAGCAGTATGGAGAATATGAAATGGTAGAAACACAATTCCATTTTCATCAAAATAAAAAAAATAAGACTAATTGACAAGGAGCTTCATGATAAGACGAATTAAAAGTCTGGGATAGGAAGAAGAATGACTGAAGTGAATTTTGATCAATTGAAATTTAAATTAATCTAAAATAATTTGATTGGGACGATTGGGTTTAGGTACAATTGAAAATATTATAGGCAAAAGTTCATCCTGTTAAATTATTTTAAAGAAGATTAGTTCGGGAGCGGTCAGTGCAGTCGTATACAATTATGGGTCCAAGGATAGAATTGTGGTAATCTTATGTATTTTTAGACGCAGAATCTGAATATGCCCGGCGTTTTTGCGAAAAACCGGTACGCAAATGTTTAAACAAATTATGAACAATTGATTCTTTATGCAAATATGGCCCATTTTATTTTTTGCACAGTGTAAATTTAAAAAAATATAAAAATCGATGTTAATAACGTTTGATGTACTTAACATTTTTAAAAATTTAAAAATTCTTCCTCTACAAATTGGTATACTACCATTTTATCCTGGACCTATGCCTAAGGAGCAGTAGTTTTCACTATTTTCAATAGACTTGATACATTTTAAGCTGAATTTATTAACAAACATATCTAATAAACCTTGAAAGCTATCAATAAATTAAATGTGTATTTTGAAATAAATTTTTATAAAAACTTTCATGTGCGTAAATGTCTCAATGGCAGTCTTTTCAATAAACCACACTGAACACCGTGCAAACAAAAATATAAATATATAACAATATAACAGTCCAAAATCTCTATCGTATTTTGTACAGCATCAGTAAAATAACGCAGCCTACTACGCATACATACATTAGATCACTTTTTTTACCCCTATTTGGGGTCGGCATACTATAAAAAATAAAAGAAAAACAGTTACTTAACTAAAGTTCTATTTACAATATACAAATCTACTGTTAATTATGCTGATACTTCTGTCTTATAGATTACTGTTTTTACCCAGTGTAAGGAAGGTAGGACAGAAGCTAGTTTTTCTTTTGTAGTGAAACAAAAAAGTACATCGAATTGGTAAGCAAACTACTGATGACCTTGGACATATTTTATATTCGTGCGAAATTAAAGCTCAGTTTTCGACTAGACTAAATTTTGTAAATTGAATATTCATTTCAATTTTATTTTTGGAAATGTACAATCAGACTAAGTATATTCGAAAACGAAACAAGGATACACCCGGGAATTGTAAGATAAAGAAGCTAAGACTGTTTTAGTGGAGCACAAAGAAAAACAGTGGCTAATATCGTGTACATAAATATACAGTGTGGAAACCACTTATGGAATACAATTCT
>CAJUYH010006786.1:18549-37729 GCA_910591685.1 Galerucella tenella
TGACCAAGTCAAAGTTAAACTACGCTAAGAGTTTTAACAGGAATCCTAACGAGACATGGTCGACTGAATGGGCTCAAAACAGAGAAGGAAGTGATGGGGGGGAGGGGGAAGGGGAGGAAGAAGAATGTAGATTCTGTGACATGGAAGAAAAAACCTCCATCCACCTACTTGCGAACTGTACAGCAATTCAGAATCCTAGGTCACAACACTTAGGAGATTATTGGATAGGAGAGGGACATTTGCCTAAGTTGAAGCCTGCAGATATTCTAAAGGTCCTCAGGGAGATAGGACTGAAGGGGCTATTAGTATCGGAGACCTTCTTCAGGAACTGTGTAGAAGTTAGGAGCCACAATCGATCTTTTAGGTTTCAGTGAACGTCTCTCTAATATCCCAAACTCCTTCAATCAACGCTAATATGCATATGTACAGTCAAAGTCGAATGAAACGCACAACTAGTTGACGCTGCATTATTTAAACATCTGCTATCCCCATTGAACAGATCTACGTTTTTTTAGGTCACAATTGAAGTATTTCTAATACATTTTAGCGAAGGCTTAGCACAAATCATTGAAACTAATTGAATTCTTATGAATTTTGATGTTTATCTTGTGCGTTTCATTTAACTTTGACTGTACATACATGGTGTTATATTTTGGCATAAGTTAACATTCCCCATGTTTTTGCTGCATTCTACAGTTTTGAAAATATCATATTTTTGGTAGTGGTTATCTTTTTGACAGTCAGTGTATTAGGTTTGTGGAATTTTTGAAAGATTAATAAAAATAAAAATTAATTTCGCTCAAATATACATCTCCTGATTAGTTGAAAATCCTCGATTAACAATGTTTTTGATAAGACTAGATACTGGTAAAAGTTTATCCTTTGCGTATTGTGTTTCTATTTACATTAAATTATGGAAATACCTATTTTAATGATTTCCAATGGAGCTAGTTTGATTTGCATGAAAGGAAGTATTTTCTATTGTCCTAAAAAAGTGAAAAACATGTGCTTGTGTAAAATGTAGTGTTAAATGCTCGAAAACATACAAGCAGTAGGAATATTAAGGTTATTATAAGGACAGACGCATAAACAGGAAACATGTATATATTTATAGAGAGAGAAAACATGCTCTTTTATTATAAAAAAACTTACCTCGCACTGTGGCTCAACATTATGATATTTCTGGAACAATGGACAATGTTTTATTATCGAAAAATATTACATTAATCTAGCAGTATATGTATATTGTTCAGTGTAGATTTAATGAAATATAGCTTGGTGTTAAATTAGAGCAAAAGATATCACATAATGTATCATTAAAGTCACCCATGAGGTACGTAAAGGTTGGACTGACCTCCATACAGTCGCGGCCCAACTCCTAGCGACTTTTTCAAGAATATGAAAACTCTATTTTGAATGTACCAACAAGTGAGTGGTATAACAGAATTTTTTTTACAAAGAATGCAAACTCTTCGTAAAGAATAAAAAACAATAGTGTTAAAAATGTATCTACTCATTTTTTCCCAACTCTATATTTATATGCAAAATATAAAAGACAAACCTCGTAAAATCAAACAAAAGTGAGTTTTATGCGCTAGTTCAACCACACATATTTGCAGTTAATGACACATTGTGTGATAATAAAAATTAAAATATTCAAAAGCATGGAAACTGTAAAGTTTAATTTTATAGTTATAGTTCTAGCCCCTAGTTTTGAAGTGATTACTGTTAGAAGACAAAGTAAAATAGTTAAAAAATAAATAGCGAAAAGAGCAAAATCATAATTAGGAAGAAAGCATTGAAAAACACACCTTCCCATCGAAGATACGACTCGATTTTCTGCAAAATTAAATTTTTTAAATCTTCAACTTCAAATTAAAATTTCTTAAAATAAATTTTTTGCCAATTTGTTATACTTCGTGTTCAGACATAGGTAGCCTATTTTTGTTTTTTTATTAGGGTTCTGTAGCCAAAGATTAAAAAGCGGACCCTATTACTAAGACTCCGCGGTCCGTCTGTAATCAGGCTGTGTATCATGAACCGTGATAATTGGACAGTTTAAATTTTCAGATGATGTATTTCTTTTGCCACTACTACAACAAATACTAAAAACAGAATAAAATTAATATTTAGAGAGGCTTCCAAACCACAAACGTGATTTTTTAGCTCGTTTTGCCTGGATAATGATAAAGACAACAGGTAGATGCTTGAAATATTTACAGAATGTTGGTTATATATTCTCTTAAAAAATAAATGATTAAATTAATCATATGGTTTTAAATGAAACTAACTGTTTCTAAATGACTCCACAATATATTTGTAAAAATGTGTAAATTGCAATTGAAACCATATGATGAGTAGATTCCACGAAGTGAGGGTTTATACACTTAACTCGATTAAA
The DNA here is from genome assembly GCA_910591685.1 of Galerucella tenella. NCBI lineage: Eukaryota > Metazoa > Arthropoda > Insecta > Coleoptera > Chrysomelidae > Galerucella > Galerucella tenella. Next base: position 20,951 of record CAJUYH010006786.1, read on the forward strand.
TTAAAATAAAATTAATTTATTAGGGATTAATTAATTCGTAAAAATTTCTATTTACCATTCCCTACGATAAAATTTTTATAAGGGGTGAATAGGCGTTTGATGACATTTTTATAAGGGGCCATTTTATTTGTAAATATTCTTATATGATGGACGTATGGATGTAATTTTTATGGTAATAGTATGAAAAATACATAGTTTCATATTCTACCAATAACATAAAAACATTACGGATTGTTTTTCAATAAAAATATATTTACTTGTGCGTGGAATTTAAAATCGAGTTGATACTGGACTCACTTCTTTAAAAATATCTGTAAATTTTGAAAAAAGCACGCAATTGGGGATCATCAATCAATACTTAAATTGAAGTTAAATTCCCATACACAAATCGAAAGCGTATTTCATTGCAAAATATCAAAATAGAGTGAGGGAAAAACGTTCAAATTCAAATCAGCTGATCGTGACCTATTCATTTCGTTTTTCGTTCGAAATCTAATAAAAAATTCAAAGGTCTGCAGTGGAGCGTGCACCGTAAAGTGCGTGTAAAATACTCTAATAATAAACATGTCAAACACAAAAATAATTTGAGGTTAGGTTCTACTATAGACCATTCCATAACACATGATTTTGACAGAGGTGGATGGATGACACGAACAAATCAGACGTTGCCACATTTATAAAAGTATAAACTGTCATTTCCTTCAAAATCATAACCTTTATCAGGAATAGAGCCGACGATATTCACTTGAGCAGGAATGCGCAGCACCCACAAACCCAATGATTTTCATTACAATACGAGATTTACTTTTTGCAGTAGTAGGTACACATTGTTGCTTTCGTTTATTTGGGCTTCAAGCACTTGTGCGTGACGCCTCAATCGTCACGACTTTTAAGCAAAACGAACACGATTTTTTAGGATCCTCAAAACCACCTGACATGTGCCAATGCCAATGAATTTCCTGTGTTGTTAGAAGAACAGTTTTCAATTATAATGTTTTTGATAATAAAATTTTTCATATTTAGATATTTTTAGTAAGGTTTAAACGTATTAAATCGTAATCGGCACAATCTTAACCTTTAAATAAACGTCAAACCGGACAAACGTCAAATATTTAATGTCCGTGGCTTGAAGCTCATACTTTTCGGTATGTGCTTGAGGGGCAAGGGGAAGGTAAGACTAGGCTTCACGCACGGTAATAAACGAACGGAATTCAGTCACTACGAGCTGCTACTAGCAGCCAAAAGTAAATAATCGGAAACGCTTGAAGCCTACACGCATCCTACCTTAGATGCCTACACGTGTCATGGGTTATGACATTTTAAAAAACTCTTCGACAGTCATTTTGACAGTTAACAGGAAAATAACATGGGTACGATATTTTCTTTAATATTCAGTAAATTGTATGTTAAAAAACAACTTAGAATACTTATGTTGGGTTTGGATGGAGCAGGGAAAACTACAATTTTATATAAAACTAAGTTAGGTAAGTGTAAATCTATTATATTATTTTATATCCGGTGAAATTGTAGAAACTATTTTTGTCTTGTGTAATATGAAAAGCTAAATTATGAAGGGTTCTATCTACCATGATAATTATATGATGAGCGGTTTTCCTAACACTTTAGTTACATCCATGGGTTCCTTCAGTGTTTCTAATCAAGGATTCACTTAGTGAATATTAACAATTTTTCAAAAAACGTCTCCAATGACCTTTAAACAAGAACCGTGCAAAATTTTTACCCGAAGCCACTTTTGAGTCGTTGGACGTGTGCCATGCAGTGGCTTTGAGCAAAATCCTTGCAGATGGCTCTTATACCTACCACTTCTCAAAATTGCAGGAGAAGCTACAAGCAAATCTCCATCTATAACGGAGTATAGAGAAGTTTAAAATTGACAGATTCTATCAATGTATGTTGGATTTGGATAAAAACTAACGATAAACAAAAAGAAAAACGCTCATTTCTATTCTAGATTAAAACAAATCTAATATTTTAGGTGTGGTAACTCGAACGATCCCAACAGTAGGTTTTAACGTAGAAACAGTGGAGTTCGCAAATGCAAAGTTCACTGTATGGGACGTCGGAGGTCAAGATAAACTAAGACGTCTTTGGAGGCATTATTTTGCACATACTCAAGGTAAATGATTATTTTTTTGATAAAATATAGTTTTCTATCCGCACTTCAATTGTAATTGTTAACGAATACACAGAAAGACGAGCTACACAATATGTTTATCAAAGATAATTTTGTCGCGATTCTATAACTTTTTGTAGAAGATTCTCAATTTGCAGTTATTATCTAACCATTAGATATCTTACCAAGCTAACATTTATTGATCAGTCGTGCAATTGATATGTTATCTACCTTTTAGGTGTAATATTCGTCGTAGATTCCAGTGATAGAGATCGCATAGAAGAAGCAGGATCAGAATTAAAGAAACTATCTTACGAACCCGACCTTCAACAAGCAGTTATCCTAGTTTTGGCGAACAAACAGGATATTCCGGAGGCGATGACAGTAACGGAAATATCGAATAGGTTGAGACTGGAAGATATCAGAAATAGAAAGTGTTATGTACAAGGAGTGTGTGCAATAAGAGGAACTGGGTTGTCTGACGGATTTCAGTGGTTATGTGACGAGATAAATAAGTTAAGCTAGATTTATCGGTAAAATAGGACATGTCCACCTATTGATCAGATGACACTAATGACAGTCGTTCTGATGATAAACAATTATTTGGATAGATTTTAGATTTATAATTTGGTTGTCTTGTGTATTGATTTGATGATCCTTTTTATTATAAACAGACAGATATGGCTTTTAAAATACCTGAACAATTAAATCAATGTCGAAGAAGGTGCAAAATAAAAATGAAATCAACCTAAGAACGCTTGTTTGTCAACAGATTCATCAGGGCGACTGTCACTTTACGTCACGTGGACTTGGTGGGGTTAAATTTGATTCATACGATCTTAGTGGTTATTATGATAAGTCAGTAGCGTACTATTAAATAATTTCATTCATTGATAAAATATAATAAAGAAAACAATGTTCATGCCATCTTGGTAATTCATGCTAGAGTGAAGTAATAAATAAGATAATTTATATACACAAAATTACCACTATAATAATTTTTGCCTTTCATTACATGTTTTCGGAGATGGTTTTAATGCTAAAAGTAGTCTCCAAAATATAATTTTATATTTTAGTTGGAAAAATATTTATGAAATAATAATTCTTTTATTTGTTTGAAAGATTGGAAAGACTTACCTTAAGAGCCTGGTGATGTAATCGGGCCAGTTATCCGGGAACATGACTAGGAAAAATCCAACTCCTATCAATATCATCCCAGCTAATTTCATTCCTTCAAAACTAGCTCCGTATAAAACAACGTCTAGCGCTATACAAAAAACAAATATTTGATAAAAATCACATTCAATCAGTTGGTAGAAAGTTATAGCATTTTTGGTATAAAGGCGGAATTCTAATTTTGAATTGATAGTTCTGCTTAAAACGATTCTAACAAAAATGGAATGGACATAAGACACATTAGGGTGAGGAGTTTGAAATAAGACTAGATAGAAGAGGAGTTGACGGACACCCCTGGTGTTGTAAAATATACCAACACTGCAGTTTCATCAACGTTTAATCCACATAAAAATGTTCTGGTAAATTTATGTGAAGTTTTTCCAAAATAAATTGCAGAAGTTGAAACACTTAAAAAGTCGCTTTAAGTTATATTACGGACTATGGCGGTAACATATCGAATTACAGTCGAACAAAGAGCCGATAACTTTGAGTTCGCACAATATTCAAAAAATGTTTTTATTTCAAGATAATGATGCTTGTTAACATTATCATATAGAGAAGAAATTTATTAGCAGTCATACAATTATCATCATAAACACAAAAAACAATTTAAAAAACCAGTATTTATCACTTCTCTGTCTAATTAATACCATGTATACGAGCCTGTATAACGGCAATCATTCTTTTAAGCATACTGTTAATTAAGTTGAATACTTCATTCTGTTGCTTCCCATTCCTCTAACAGAGCCACTCTGAGCTGATCCAAGGTAAGAGGAGCAGGTACCCGGCTTCGAATTCTTCCACCTAGCATGTCCCAAATATGCTCGATTGGATTCAGATCGGGACTGCGCGCTAGCCATGCCATGTGGGTTATACCAACTTCGTTCAAATATTCAGGTATGAGGGCGTGTATTGTCATGCATCAGTATGAAGTTGTCACCAATAAATGGTGCATATGGAACAACATAATCTTGTAGGATCTCATTTGTGTACCTATCTGCAGTCACATATCCTCTAGGAACCATGTACAATTCTGTTCGTGCCTCTGAAGATATTCCAGCCCACACCATAACTGAACCCCCTTGAAAACTTACTCTAGGACTCTAGGGCTAAAAGTGCACTCAGCATATCGTTCACCTTCTCTTCTCCAGACTCTCTCGCGACCATCTGGGGATCGTAAGCAAAATCTGGATCCATCGGTAAACAACACACAGCTCCAGTCGTATGCATTCCAATTTTGATGCTCCCTAGCGAATTGTAATCTGGCTACACGATGTTCTCTGGAAAGTTCTGGTTCCATAGCGGGTCTTCGAGATCTCAGATAAGCTTCATTCAACCTTCTTCTAACTGTTCGTTCACTAACATTTACGTCCCTGACATGTTCAATGTTGTTTCTAATATGTATAGCAGATGTATGACGATTTCTTAGTGCTGAAGATATCATAAAACGGTCATCCCGATGAGTAGTTCTTCTCTGGGAACCAGTTCCAGGACGTCGAATGTAAGCTCCCGTCTCTATAAAACGTGTGAATACACTTTGCACGGTACTGCGTGATACCACAAATCTGCTAGCCACTTAAATTTAACTTCTTCCGTCTTGAATAAGAGCAACAATAGATGCAACAGTTTCTGCGCTTAAAGATATCTTGAAATTCGCACTAATTGACATAAGCAAGTAATAAACCATAAAACATGAATAAACACTTAACCTCACCTCAAATTTATTCGTGAAAATCACTGAAAATGCATAGCCTACCGGAACCGCAGAAGTGAGTGCAACATAATAACTTTTCTCCACGACTAATTAATAACGCACAAATTATTTTCACATATTTAGCTGCATAATGATATAAATTCTTCACACCAGTGAATAATAAAAATAATTCACTCTCGTTAGCCAATCACATTCTATTATTTTCAGAATTCACACTAAAATGAATTAAAATGAATAAATCAAATCGTCTCTTTAAAACGTCAAATACCTAAGAACGCAAATCGCGTCGTTTGAAACGTCAAAATAATTATAAAATCATAATTTTACGTATTATAAGAAAAAAAAATGGACAACAGTAGCGATAGTGAATATGTACGCCTTTATAAATGTAAGGCTTCCTATTGAAAATATGAGTTACGTATATATATTTACTCTTTACATTTTTATAAATATACTCTATAGCCTAGCTGTGGTTGACTATGGCGCGGACGATCGAGGTTCGATCCTCACTTTGGAAGTTTTTTCTTTTTAGTCGTGGAGAAAGTATAGTCTTTTACTTGTGTAGAATAATAGCCATCATTCTGCACTCGTTGAAGAATATACTATTACATTATTGAGATTTTCGTACAATACCTAAATTATGTTCAATTTGGGAAGACATTTCTTGATAAAAAATCTGCAGGGTATTCTACTAAACCGTGTTCATTGTTGGAAAAACCGAACTAAAAAGAAAAAATTGAAAAATTAATGCATTTCATCAAAAATTATCGGGGTGCCCGTTTTTCGTGCCAGTGACTGTATTATAATGGAGGAGACAATTGATGTAACACTTACCTGCAGATACAGGGACGGCTGTTATGAGTCCTAATGTAATGAATAAGTCGTACGTAAGAGCTACACTAAAATTACCCAGTAAATTGGCAACTGCAAAAAAATATTACCATTATCTAAATTGTATTAATTTAATAAAAAAATAAAATAGTTCAACTGTAACTTTGAAAAAATTATAAACCAACCTAGAGAAAGAACACTAGATGTTAACAACGCTGGCCACGGCAACATATCCCAGTGGAGTGTTTCGATACCCATAAGGAATAATCCCAGACAGAGGGGCCACAAAAATGCTGCATTCAGCATGCCGATGAGCGAAAAAAATAGCGCTACCTGGCCGTATGTCGCGTCACCTATGACTTTCTTGAAAAGCACCTGGAAGGAAGAAATTGAATAGAATAATCAAAATGTCAATAATTTTTGTAATCCCAAAAAGAATTACTGTATTTAGTTGATACACAAACCAATTGATTTGTTGCACCAGAAAAATACGTTAAATACACTGTGTAATGAGCCTCAAGGTTTCTAAGGTCTATAGTCTGACTTATTTGGCAGCCACGCGGTAGCATTTAATGAGATTCTTCGCAGAGGTTACACCCGGTGCTTTCCACCAGCCCTATTCAGTCCAGATGATAGCTTACCCTGTTACAGACCTGTACTCCTCCCTGTCCATATTTAGCAAGGCTTCTACTTTGAGGTTTGAAGTTTCTTTGACAAAGGCCTGGTTATATCATTCCAGTATGCGCTATCTGATCCGAGATAATTTTTGCCAGATAAATAGATCCCCAGCCTTTGAACTGGAACTGAACTCATTTTCTGGCAAGCTGGTCCAATATTTTCATACCAGGATAAATTATTTAAATTGACATATTGTACCACATTCTTATTTTTGGGCAGCATATAATACAAAGTTAAATAATTGTATCAATATAACTGGAGCTTTACCTTATACACAGCAGATCCAGCCGCAGCAGAAGTAGCAAGAACAACTCCACCTAGCGTTGGACTCCCCGTAATACCATCCATATAAGCCAACAGAGCTACGCCGGTGTCGCAAATTATCACAGCCATTATCTTTAAAAAGGAAACAAAGAGGAAGCAATCAACAGCACATCTGTACACTCAATCTCAAGGAGGAGAAGGCACCTGCTGCAGAAGGATAGACTGCTTGCAAAGAGTAATTATAATCTCCTTTCTAATCTGATTCTTTGCCGTTTTTTATCGACAGCTATGTATAAAACCTTTTAAAATAATTCTTTTTATTGGTTGGAGGAATAATAACAATAACTGCCTACTGTTCTGGAATGCCTATTTGTATCCTATTAAATAAACAGAAAAATAAGTTACATGAGAGAAAACTAGGTCAGTAGTATTTACTGGATGTCAGACTTCGAAAGAATTATTTGTTTTCAGCTGGTAAAACACCCCGCCGATATACTATATTCACGGAGAAATTAATAATTCATATTTGTACCTACGTAAACATGAAAAGGTTGAATATAAATATATGGAAAACAATGAAATGGTGGATTCAATTTAAAACTAAAATCAAAAATATTGAACCATGTAATGTAATGTAGGTGCTCATGCACCTGGGAAATTAGGATTTAAAGTAAAACTAACAAAAATACACATTTTTCAACTGAAAAATGAATTTCTTCTATGAATTGGAAACAACGCAGGCGTCGAGTGCTGACCACAGATCTCCTACTGGTTCTGAAATTGCCGAACAGCCACCAGTTATTGTTTACATTAGCTTGTGTTACATATTTTATAGTTTTAACTATATTTTTCTTAAACAAGTTGGTTTATATTTAATATTTATTTATCTAGGTCCTTTTCGGAAACTAAATCCAGGCAACAGCGCGTTGTTTTGACATGACAAATGGTTAAGAGACTGTCATTGTATACCGCCTCGTCCTTTTAATTCTGGTATTGCTAATTTTATTAAGACATACCTCAATTTGCTTTAAAATATTGCTTTTTTGAAACAAAAAAATAGTTATTTATGTACCAAGGGTATAAATAGATATTTATGCCCTGAGGACGACGTCTTACGAAGCCGAGGGCCTCTGGACCGAGTCGCCCGAGGGTATACACATCTGTTTATACCTGCAGTACATACAACTTTTATGTCATACTAGTTCGTTATTGCAATCCAATATCAATACAAATCAGTGTTTTAAAAAATCCGGTTTGAATTAATAGGTGAATGTTGACAAACGTAAATGTCATATCACAATAAATTTTATATGTGTCAAAGTTAGAAGTCAAAATGAACGAATATTTTGGAATTCCTGACGAAATTATTGAAAAAGCAAAGAAAGCAACTGTAAATCTGTTGCCAAAAAAGTCTAAAGAAGCTTACGATATGGTTATTAAGTAAGTTGAACAAAAAATTATTTATCTTTATGCCCGAGCGGGCCATAAAGTACGACATTAGATAGTTGGTAACTGAGCAATAAAAACACAATAATGAACTAGTATGACATAAAATACATTTATTGTTTTAAATTTAACATTAAACTATTAACTTGTTAATATATAAAATCTCTAAAAAGCGTAGCATGTCGATTTGTAATATTTTAAGTACTTACTCTAATACCGACGAACTGTTCGTGAAGAATAACCCAGGAAAGTAGATACACAAAAGAGACGTTTGTAGCGAATAATGCCATGACGTCAGTAGCTAAGAGTATCCTTAAGGACATTATATACATGTAATTAGTGCCGACCCAAAGGATACAGAAGAGACTGCATCTTGTCATGAATCTCACTGGAACAAAACAAACAAATGTTTATTGAGAAATACAAACTCTTTGTTTTCAGATGTGGTGCTCGAGAATATCTACCTAGCGCATTGAGAAATATTTTCTATTAATGGATGTTAAGTTTCAGAAATTAAGATAAGTATCCAGGACTTGAAGAACTCAAAAATAAAAATCTGGATATTATTACATTTGATTTATGCGCCTCTAATTTTCCATTTATTAAATCGGGTTTTCCTACATTGTCCTCTCAAGAATTTGAATTCCCATTAAAACATTATTTGTAAATAGATAAATATTAAATGGGATGTTAAACCAATATACGGTTTTTGGTGTTTTATTGACATATATGCGAAATTTAATTTAAATTTTTTTTTAAGCCGATTACCTTTACTCCTGTCGTGCCCTTCAACCCTCCTCAGGATAATATTGTTATCTGCCGAGGCATTAGCTAAATCTTGGTGGCACTCTAGTACTAGCCCTGATATAACACGTTGTCTGTTCAAGGCTAATATGGCTTGTCTACTATCAGTGCAGATTGTTATGTTTTTGCCAGAAATTCCTTTTCTGGTTAGTTCTTTTGTGGCAATTGAGATACCTGTTAGTTCTATTTCAACCACGCTGGTATTGTTTCCCATTCCCCACTTAATCCTTAGGCTTAGTGTTCTGGAGTAAACTCCACATCCTGAGCCTTCTTTTTTTTGAGCCATCTGTATATATGCGTATTGCATTTGCAGCACCTGGCTCTGTGTTCTGTTTTATTTGTATTTTGTAGGGTTTATTAAACACAAACCTGGGTTCAATTGAATCATTGGCTGCCTGTAGCAGAGGTAGCGCAGTAAGCGCTTCTTGCCATAATCTTAGCCTCAATTGGCCCACTCCTACTTCGGAGTGGGCCAATGTTAATATCATATAAATTTTGTATCATACTTTACGAACACAGTAAGCATCGTAAGCTATAACATGCTTTACTAAAATGACAATCTATTTGCAGGAAACTATGAATAAAGTAAATAATCATATATAATATTTTTGTTAAGTTTAACACCTATTTTCTATCTCAATATCTCAAGCCACATGGCCGCGACAACTCTTTTAAATTGAGACTACCGCATCTCTTTTAATTTGTTTGCTCCTTGACATTATTAGAAGCTCAAACTGCTCAAATATACTTTCTGTGTGTAACCGTAAGCATTTGTGAACTTTCAATATGATCATTAACATTTGAAAAGTATTAAATTTCGAATTAACTTTATAAATTGGTCTCAGGTTTACCCGATTTCTTCCTTCCCCATAGACTAAATTCATTTTATCAACTTCCTTTTAACCCTAGTTAGTTTGTGTCATGAAAATAACGCAAATAAAGTGCCACCGTACCTGCGGTGAATCCTTTATCCCTGAAGTCCCTGATGCTTTCAGATAGAATATCAGGCATCGATTCGCATCTTTTGTTACTTACTCGACATAAAAAGTATAGAGGAAAAAACAACATTGTCCAGTTCGTGACGAACCACGTCGTAAAAAATGGAGCCTGGTACGAGGCAGTCTGAAAAAAAAAACAGAATTTTATTGAATTCAGTGATTTTAATAAATCATAACTTACATAAATTGTTTGTACAAGTGTCATATTAATTCCTGTGGTGTCATGTGGGATTAATACTGGATCTACATCTGTTTCTACATCTTTTGGTCTTCTTAAGTAAAGATATTTTATGCAGTGTGTGGCTCCTACCCATGACGCTGTTACGCATACCGTTACCCAGATCCCAAAGTAAATCTGGAACAGCCAATAACACTTTCATTTACCATTTAATCTACCACAACCTTTCCGTCGATTTTTTTTAATTAAAATGGGGACATATGCCAAAAGCAACGACTTGGAATGGGGCATAATATTACTATTAATTAAATGAGTAGATGTCAAAGATAATTAATAGTTTAAAACTATTATGACGCCTTGCAAATTTAATAATTACTTTCCAAAAAGCAGACCGATCACTAAGGGGGTGTTCATTAATTACGTGAGGCATTTTTGAGAATTTGTGGCCCCCTCCCCCTTGGTGAGATATCGTAAGATTTTCCTCAACTCCCTCCCCCTTCCTCTAATCTCACGCGAGATTCTCCAAAACTTCTATTTGGACTGTAAACGTGTTGGATTATTGAGAAAAAGCTTGTTCTATTACTTTCAATGAAGACCAGGGTAGGGGATCTCTGAAGGCGCGAGGGTGCTGCCACATAGGGAGTCCCGTCAGTACTAAAATTTCTAGTTTAGTGAGAACTGTAACGCCGTTACTGGTAGTTGCAGATTCTTCCACGTATCAGCGCTGACATATTAACGTGTTTTCTATGATCCTAACCTGACAACTGCCTGGCGTGTATCGTGAGTTTGTCCAGTTTTCGTTTTTAAAAACTATTTTGCTTATTTGTGTGTGTGTTGAGTATTCGTAGTTGGTTTTTATTGTTTATAGTGGGATTTTTATTTTAAGAGACAATGTCTAGAATATGTTTTGTGAAAGATTGTAATGTGAGGTGCACCCGGTAAGCTCTATCTTTATAAAAAATATGTTTTTCTCCAAATGACATTGAAAGCGGCCTTTTAATGACACTTGGCAGGCTTAGAAGTTGTACTTTTAATGCCTAGGCAGAAAAAGTCCACTTTTACGGCCTAGGCAGAAAAAGTTCGTTGCTAGGCAACCTTCCAAGTAATAATTTAAATCAAACTGGTTATTAAAATTGACAATGACATTAAGAAAACTCAAAATGATGCTGATGATAATAAACTGGTTTTATTGCATTGAAACTAAAAACTACAACACGAAATTTTTATTTATTAGATATATTTATGGTGAATTGTGAACAATTATTTAATACAATTGAACTCTGTCCACTTCCTCTTTTCCAGTAAAATTAACAACTTTAGTATCCACACTTGATACTCCGGAAATACCAGATAATATTTTATTGCCGATGTTCGACTTATTGGCTAGCGAGTCCTCAATATAGCCCTCCGCGACAGCGGAAGACTTCCATCCTCCATGTTGCTTCAACATTGTTATGTCCCCACCAGAATGCACCAGCAACGTGGCCGAAGTTCTGCGAAAGCAGTTCCCGGTACATATACTCTTTCGCATGGGATAGTCCCAGAAAAGTAGCAATTTCTTCTGGCATTTTACCGAATTTGTGAATGCCAATGAATGTGCTTTACCGTTCGCATACTTATAGAAGACACGCCGATTATTTAAATTCGAGGGTCTGGAGGCTGCATATTTTCTGTAAACGCTTAAATATTCCGTTACTTCAAAAGATCTTGATCTTTTGGTCTTAGTATTTGGTAGCCTAATTAGCAATTTGTCGCCCATATCATTTATATCATCTGTTTTCATTTGCAAAAGCTCATCACATCTACAAGCCCCAGCGACTGCAATACAACCTAAAATATAAATTGAAAATTAGTTCTTTAATCCATAATAGATAATTTTCAATATATTCCTACCTTCGTACACAAATACAGTTCATCTGGGGCATCTGATAAAAATTTCTCGATTTCTTCTCTTTGAAAAACCCGGGATTTTTTTGCATGGAAACCGTCTGACTATTTGATTGTTATTATTGTAATATCAATCTAATGTTGAGTAACTTTAAATTAAATATCAAAAATAGGACCATAAATGTCATTTTGCAATAATAGTAAAATTACAGTAATTTTGAATATGCCGCCAAAAACTGTAAAATTACAAGAATCTTTTTTTTCGGCGAAGTTCACAACCATCTGATTTGTGTTAGAGGTACTGACGGGACTCTCAAGGTGGCACCACCCGTACAAATAGAGGGCGCCATGGGTCAGTTTCCCATCTATAAGTATTTTTTTATCTATGATGAAGACTAGCGAAGACTAGTATTTGTGAATAATAACGTAATTTAAAATCACAATCATAAAATTAAATAATGAATAACAAACAAAAATTAAGAATAGATTTATTCTAATTCAGTCCACGGAGACTCGTGCATGGCCAAAAGACTGACTACTTGAACCAACATATCCAAGTGTTTTTCAATAAAATCATCTGCTCCTGCAGCTTCGCTCTGAATTAGCCACTCTAAGCCGTTGTCGCTCGCGCACAGAAGTACTATTTTCGCAGATTTGGCAATATTATTTTCGAGAAATAATTTTTCACTCAATTTTACACCGTTTTCTGCGAGAAAAATAATTACGTGATATTTGCCAAGGCCTCCCCTCTCCCCTCTCCCCTAAGTGAGATTTGGAAAGATTTAGCTTGATCCCCTCCCCCCCTAGAACACCTTACGTAATTAATGGACGCCCCCCAAGAAGCAACAACTATTTCCCTTGTGATATGCCACGAATAAATTCTAAGTAAAAACAATGACCTTTAAGTTGTGTTTTTGTAACATCAATCTTTATACGTGATTGAATCATTATTCCCTCCAAAGTAACCTACGATGAAACATAAATTTTCCCTACAAAATCTATCTACCTTTTCGCCCCTACTGGACGTTTTCACGAAAATTTATGCACATAGCGTGCTCAAATTAAAGCGATTATAAGAAGTGTTTCATGTTGTTTAAGTGGAAAATACACATTCGAATCTACGAATGGGTAAAAATGTTAGGGTTAAATAAAATTCCCGTAGGAATTAAGTATTTTGAAACGGTGCATATAGAAATAATGTAGGCTAAGTTTGAATTTAATTGAAGTCAACGAACTCCGACCTCTAAGGTAACATTGCTATGTAGTAGACTCAATAATATTTTATCAAAATCAAATTAATCTGGGGACACGGAAGTGCCTCTGTCAAGTCGAATGGAGACAGCAAAAACGTCAAGTCGAGCGGGTAAACATACAACACGGCTCCTTCAACTGCGCATGACTCAAGACTTTGCCAAATTTAGTAGTAACATAACAATATTGAAATAAATATGTAAATATCAGAAATATAAAACTAAAAAAAAAACAAGAAAACCCAGGCCCAAGCCCGGTTGATCAAAGTTTAACTATGTATAGAAATATCAGAAAATAAGAAATAAAAAACTAAAAAAAAAACAGCACCTAACCGGGTTTCGAACCTATGACCTCTAAGTTGTAAGCTCAATACCCTACCAACTGCGCTAATCAGCTCACATTCAGTCACATCGAATAGAAGGTTAAAGGCTGGTTGGACGCATGTACATCTCAACTACTAAATTTGACGTGGTGGGTGGAGCCGTGTTGTATGTTTACCCGCTCCTAAGTCGAGCACCGCCATACCACAGATTATAAAGAGAACAGCATAGCGATCACGAAAACACGATGCGGACAGTCCACTCGATACGTGTGATAGTATCATAAATGCAATCATCGTTTTAAAATGGCGTACTCGATTCAAGTTGATCATTCATAATCCCACTGCTGATACGAAAGCTTGACAGAGAACAGTAAAAAGAGAGAGAGATGGGAGGACATACCTATTTAAATGCCCATCGTCTTATGTTGACTCCGTTCGGGCTGCTTCGCGAAATTTGTCTCAACAGGGTTGTCAATTTGCATAATATTTCCTTCAATTTACGATCATAGGTCAAATATTTTATAAGCATTTTTTTAAGTGTGATAGTTATACGGATACAAATATTCGATAATTACTTGTTTTAAATCAATTTTATTAACATTAAAAGAATTATACAATTGAAAAGATTATAATATATAAAAATCATACCATAAATATATACTTTTTTCAAAAACCACATCCTGGGCAACCATGCAAAATAACGGTGACGGCTAACCTAACGTAACATAATCAAAACGTCAGAACATGCTCAAAATCACTTGTAATCTGTTCTCAAAATTCATAACGCCATTTTTGTTCCCTTCATTGTTTGAAGGTGTTCAATCGGCGATATTAATTGTGTTATTTGACTAATCGATTGTGCGTTGTGGTAATATTAACTATAAAAATATAGTGGTATAAAGACTATTATTCTTATAAAATGGATAAACATCACGGCGGAGTGTATTGTTCATACAGAGACTCTCCAAATGAATTTTATTCGGAAAGAAAAATTAATTTCTTTCGATTTCCAAGGGATGAGAGTATTTTATTTAATATCCCGGCCTATGTTAAAAGAAATTTTAAAGTTTTTGATACTAACTTTGGTGCTACAAATTATTATCAAAATTCTCCCTTGCATAGGTGTATATTGTATTCCCTTTGATAATAAATAAATTAAGAATTATTTGTACTTAAAAATTTGGTTGATTTTTGTAATTATTTGTGTTATCTAAAAATGTATTTATAAATTAATCTCCCAAGAGTAATGACTATTTATAACAAATCATAAGAATGTACATCTAGGTATTAAATGAATACATAAATATATATTCGATTAAGATTATTGTTTTAATTCATGGCGCAGTTTTAAAGATTTAGTGGAAACTTCCAAAAAAACTAGATCCGGCACTAGAAATTGTTATTGTCCCCGAGTCAACACTGCAATTTGGTAAGAAATTCAGAAAATAATTTAAACTGGCAACATCGCGGCCATACCGAGTTAAAGGTCCAAGGTCATTGACGACGAAGCTGAAAATCGTTTGATGTTTTACCGGGATTCGTATCTGTTCTCTTTATAATCTGTGGCCATACTACACTTTATTTGAAGCAATTCAGAACATTTTCTACCCCCTTGTAACAAGTACCTAGTTGAAGAAGCCTGAATTTTCAGTGACCAAGAGGACTATATCTAAATATCTAAGTAGAAATATTTCCGAATTACATTCAATTTGAATAATATTGGGATTGAGAACTATTTCAAGTTACATTTTATCAATTTTGCCACTCAGTAAAGTGAGGACTGCCATTTGACATTTCAATATAACCTCAATAAATAACAAATAACAATGATAGCTTGTTCGACTATGTGCACTGGTGCGCACCCAACTCGAGTTTTTACAGGGCAGTAACTTTCCATGTTCGGACTACTCATACGATTGTCATGCGTAAAAATCCGCGTGTTCGGCTATGTGCATGGCACGAGTGCAGTGGAGATGTTGATTTTCGTTACTTTTGAGTAATCAGTACGAATCGTTACTTTGGTATAAAGTAATCATTTGAAATATTCGTTACTATGATTACTTTGATTACTCCATAGAGTAATAAATTATTACTCTATGGATTACTCTGATTATTGCTATTGAAGACTGGAGAGTATACGAAATACGAACGAGTAATCCTACTGTATTATACACGCTCAATTTATTATGAGATAAGGGCTTGTTTCAGTCACTTAGGGCAGGGTCCCGCAGGATTAAGAAAAATATTGATTATTACAAAATATTGTTATTATCAACAAAATCATTAATATTCACCTAGGATAAAAACAACGAATGCATTAGGCTCTCAACATATTTTTTAATGGGTAGGAAGGTACCTAATATGTACCTAGTTTTTAAGCAATTGGGCTGAAGCAACAAACTTTTAATACTTATCGAGATAAGATGTAGGTCGTAGGTAATAAAAATATAACAAAATAATTAAAAAGTGAGTATTCGTTACTTCGGGTAATACCGAGTAACGAGTACTAATGTATCGTATTGTTACTTTTTCAACACCACTAGAGTGCAGGACCCGTATCTTTGAACGTTAAGGCGGCGCCAGACATGCCGCATTCGGCGAGTATCGAGCGACTGCTCGCAGAGTGGCAAGTAGTTGAGTTACTCGGCAAGGTGTGCGCGGAGTAATCACCAAATGAGAAGCACCTAAACGAGATATTCGCCATATTATTATGTGGATACGGATTCAGAGCATTATACGGCCAATACTCGTTTCCTTTGATGTTGCTTCAAAAGACCGACAAACAACGGGAACTACGCGAGCACTGCAATGCCGCATGTCTGGCGCTGCCTTTAGACTAAATGCTCCCACGTATTTCATGTGATGGGAATGGAGTTGTTTTATTCGAGCAGTATCTTCGAAATCTCGAATGTTCGACTTGCAAACGTATGAATGTATCAGTCCCACAAGGGAGTAAGCGTATAGAGTCTTGCGCAGAACGTCAGAAAAACAAAAACAAATAAATATCAAACATAATCTGCTGTGTATATAGCGTGTCATAGATAGAAAAATCATAGCGATATTATACTAAGTTTTTTGTTAAATAATACTACTGAG
>CAJUYH010006786.1:37829-53343 GCA_910591685.1 Galerucella tenella
ATCATAGCGATATTATACTAAGTTTTTTGTTAAATAATACTACTGAGGAAAAATGAACGCAGATGAAGCTTTTATGCATCAAATAATTGATGATTTGCAAGATGCTGAGGAAATGGCTGAAGATACGACGAGAAGGTTTTCTGATAGAAAAGATCCTTTTACATTAAATGATCAGCAATTCTTGGAATTATATAGGGTAGATAAAGAAACTGCCCGTGATGAATTCCAAGAGAATATCTTTTTGGGCCAAATTCAACTTCATATTGCCTTTACGTAAAAGAATGACAAAACAGAATAAAAATAAACCAAAAGCTACATGTGATCTTCTTCCTCTCACGTGCTTTTTAAACTACTCTCACACTATTTAACAGTACACTTTACCTAAAAAATGACACATAAGATCTACAAAGCTGTTCGCCACTGTGTTTGGAAGATATTGCTATTTGAATTTTCGAGTACCGTTCGATTCGTGTGAAATCATTCGTACGAACGAAATCCATTCGACGTTCTCGCGAATATTTGTAACCGCTCTTGCATCTAAAGGTGGGAACAGACCAAGCAAACATTGTTGTGCAACAGTGGAACAACACTCGAGAAACACACAAGTTTACACAGTGTGTACGTGTTGCGCAACAGTTGTGCAGCTGTTGCCCAACTGCTGGTCAGTGTTCGCTCCCGAGGCGGTACTTCAAAGGAGATGTTGCCGAACAGAGCGCACCTAGCAGTGTAGACGCGTATAACGGGTCAATTTTACATTTTAATGAGTAAGTAATCTCTTCTTGACACATATTGTTTCTCGTTAGTTCGTTTGGTTTTTTGTAATTTTAGGCCCAATCATTACAATCTAGTTGAATCCATGCGAGAGAAGTTATGGAGCAGTATGCTGTCCTCCATTCTCAGCTCTGGTAAAAACTGTTGTTCTCTGTTAGCGTATATACTTTTTTGTCACCACCTTCGCTTTCTACAGCCTCTTCGAGATATTTTAATTTTCATAGCTAAAAACACACACCACGCGAGTAGAGCATCTTCATCGTCGCTCATGGTGCCTGCCTGAACGAATACTGGACAAACACCGAAGAAAGCAGTGGTTTATGTTGCCCAACAGTTTGTCGAAAATATTTTCTCCCCACGGAAACAAGTTAGCCAACAGTTCCACTGTTGCACAACAATGTTTGCTTGGTCTTTCCCACCATACGAAGTTTCTAGTTTGCACTGAGCTAGCGTAAGATAGTCGAAAGCGCTATGTTTAATCAAAACATGTGCCTGATGGCTGAGAGTTATAACGATAGTGATTTGGGAAATATAAAAGAGAATAATCATCATCTTCAAGTAGTGACAAAAACTCCACCAGATGTATCTGAACTCCTCGCATAATTCACATATCACATGTGTGTGTACATATGTCAGTTAATGCACACACTTAGTTAACATCGTTCTTGAAAGTGGAGTAGAAATTTGATCACAATCTTTGATTTAATCCAAACAGTGAAGTAAGAATGTGTATTATTAGAAATTGTTCATAATACGTCTGATATTTAACTGATGCTTCAACCAAAGGGCTGGTTAATTAACAAAGTTTTGACACGCATATCTTATGCAGTATATTCGTGAGAAGTCGATAACGCAAGACGAGGGAAATATTGTTTCCTAGAGTTTAATGATTAAGTTTGACCTAGTGCACTTGGTCGTTGATTTTATTCAAATCCGTGTAAATTTACACATTTTTGATTAAAAGATTGTGTGAGTCGTGAATTTGAATTGTTATCGTTTGAAAAATATAATAATAAAAGCTGGATAATTATTCATTTGTAGACATAAGTAGAAGCCACATGAAGTTTGCCAACTGTCTTGCACAAAAATCAAAATCGGTCTTGTCTATCATTAGCGTTACAAACGATGTTTCATGCTGACAGCTATTTTATTATTGACCTTTGAGGTTGTGTTTGAAGCAATCATTTACTGTCGAATATTTTTGACTTCTAAATATTTTAAGACGGTTATAGTTTATCTGTGAGTATTAGCTGCTTTGCTTATTTCGATGATTCGATTGCAATTAGCGCTTTCGGTGGATGGGTTTGAAACCTAATTTTTTCATTCTAGGTTTTTCCTATTAAAACTTTCACCTCTATAAGGTACTGACTATGATAGTAGAAAGTGTATAAGTTATCTCTTTGTTTTTTAAATATATGAATATTATTTGAGAGAGGTGGTGGTTGTGTTCCCATAACTGCTAATTTTGTTATTAGTACGCCGCTCGAATCTTCTGGAAAACTGGTGAAAATCACTGACATTTCAATATGATGTAGCACATACCATACTGAATCAAAGTCTCTGAATGCCGGCGTTTGGATTCTACTGGGAGACAAAGTTTAATATTTTGTTGCGGCGATGGTCCAAAAAAATATGGAGAAGGAATGTTTTCACCATAAGTTTAGTGCGGGGTCCAGTGAAACACTATTTTTAAGTTGATCACCAATGAAATAGAAGTTGCTCAAACTCGCAGATGAAATTATGATGTTGAATGACGAAAAAGATGAAAGTGGATAATGCAGGTTCTTGCCTAACTAACCAATAAATTTGGAGGTAACATTAGCCAGTTCGCAGGGCCTTGTTACCTTATTAATATAAAGAAAAGAATTTACTTAAGCAAAACTAGAAAAAAAATAGAAAAAGTAATTTTAGGGCGGCACTAATTTTCTTTCCTAAAAGAAAATTAGAAAGAAAATCAAATTTAATGGTCAGCTAACTTTTAATCTGTTTAAAAAAAAGGAACTTAAAGCTTCTGTATAATAAATAAAACTAATAAAGTAAAAAAATGTATATAATTACAGTAATGAAATTTACATTATTTAAAAAAACGGTTGGTAGCAAATACAACAAAAAAAATACAGTTGTTTGAAGATAAAGATGATATAGCTGTCGATGTAGGTACTACGGATTTACTGCAGGAACGGTATTTAGAAAACTTTTCAGTTTAACAGAAACTGCCTGTCACACTGGAACTGTGATCCAGAAGCTTGTCAGCCACACAGAAACTGTGTCCCAGAAAAATTGCTCGTCAAACCAGAACCTGTGCCCCAGAAACAGTCAGACTCTCCAGAAACTGTTTTATGTGCAAGGAAACTGTGCCGCAAGAAACTGTTTTTCCCGGAAACTGCTCTTTCCAGGAACTGTATCTCCAGAACTGTGTTCCAGGAAACTGTTCAGCAATCCAAATAGGTACTTTAGGGATAACGGCAGCCTATAAACTGAAATTTGTTATTTCTTATAGAACCACTTCACCACACACCTAACCTAACCTATCGGTTAGACTGTTTTTTACATACGACTGCATCTTCAAGTGGGTTCTTCTTACGTCTGCTTACCTATTCATAAAAATAGAATAGTTATATTTTTGTTTCAATATGTTTGTGCTTCAACCTATCAACAATATTATATAGAAGGAAGCAAACAAAATATATCATCTATAAATGCATCTTGGGTGATTATTGATGTTAGCTAATCCTGTAGAAGAATTCCAATATGTTTAGGAAAATTATGGTTAGCACAAACCATTGTTCATGTAAGTCAGGCGATTTTTTATTCATGAGCCCCAGCATATGTTTCTACGATATTGTTTTCAGTTGAATTTATGACTACGCAAAGCCAAACACAAATGTAGGCAATATAATAAATATTCAAGGGTAGAAATGGATTTTTTTTGCACGCACGCTGTAAAAACCACGCAATTTTTTCTCAAGTCTACCTCGATTTTCGAATAATTAAAACAATCGTTCATTTATTGTTTGCTATCAAAGATGGTTATTAAGTCACGCTTTGGAATTGTTTTGATACAATCAGTGCTTAACACGCTGAGGTAAGAGGCGTGGAAATTATCGTCAACGCTCATTTTAGAATCGCCTTTTTAATAATCTGTAAGATCAACAACGTCAAATGTAAATAATGTAAAAAATGTTTTAAAAATAATAATAAATCTAACTACGCCTCTGGAAACTAGTATTTAAACATCTAAATAGAGGACAATATAAAGTTTGTTCCAACTGGCATTTATGAACCGTTCTGGAATCGTATCGAGTACTGCAAAGTGCGCAAGCTCGAATTAGATATGGATCAGCACTTCCAGAAGTTTTTGTACCATCCCAAGAATGATAATATACTCGTTTGGAACGCGAAAGAAATACAGCACTTCCGTAAACAATACCACAGTTAACCTTGAACGCTTCTATTGCCAGTTGGAACGAATCTATACTTTCAAAATTACGTAGTGAACGAAGATAGAAAAAGGGTCTTATAAATAGTTCACAGATTAATATCAAAGAGTTGCTAGCATCTACTAAGCATAGCAACATTTTTGGAAGATTAGAACCTTTGGTTGAAAGAAAAATAATACTGTTCCCTCTTGATAACAAATTTACCATTCCGAATGGTTGTATAAAAAAATACTGTCATGCAGGTGCTTCCGCATACTTTCCAGATAATTTTCAACACTCGCCTTTCATAACTTATCAACAATAAAATCAAATAGAAGAGAGAATGTGCGCGAAAGAGGCTCTTGGCGCTGTGATTCCGAGGGGAGGGCATGGCTGAGTATAGCAGCGAGAGGTTGAATCAGACGTGCATGTCAGTATTTTATTTTTCGTTAGCTTGTTGATCGTTTGCCGAGAATCGTTGATCAAGTTTGGGATTCAATAACTCCGGGTTAAATGGTCCGAATTGAAAGTTTAAAATGCCAAAAGTTTTGTTTTTCCAAGTCCTTTAAGTGGGTACTTTCAGATTTGAATTAAAATAAAAAACCGCACAGATATCTTGATTGTTATTAAGGTTTTTAAACTGACGCCTGAGTTAGTTTAACCAAAAAATTGTTGATTAAATCATTGCATATTATAGGGCCATTCGCACCGGTTACACTTAAACGTTAAGTGTCACTCAAATCCACTAAGTGTCACTTAGTCGTTCGCACCGTATTTAAAGGCATCCTTAACGCGACGTTAAGGATACCTTAACTAAGCTCGGAATATCCACGGGTTAAAGTTCCACTTAACCTCGAAATACTAATTTTGAAGTTGATTTATGACAGTTTAGATTTGAGTAAATTGTGCTTTGATAGATGGTAGATCTTTGTATCTGTAATTTGTCTTATTGGAATGGAAATGGTAGAAGATTTAAAAATAATTGTTAGGTATAATTGAATACGGCAGTTATATATAATGGAAGATTATTTTAATACATCCGATCATTCGACGTTTTTTCTTAGATTTAGAATAACGAAGGAAACTGCTCTCAATTTTCTTGGAGAAATTGTTTATTTTCTATAACATTTTTATACTTGCTGATAATATCTGATAATAATGATTTTTCACGTGTTGTGAAATTTATTCCACGAGATCGCTTTTCTCCGCTCATATTTAAACTACTAAAATGACTCGGAAGAAAAAATAATTATCAAAACGTCAAAACCAAAGATGACACCAACTAATATCAAATGCATAGATCAAACTGGATCAAACTGCCGTTAATTGGTGAATTCCTGACAAAATCTTCCTTTTCAAAAAAAGATTTTAAAATTGCGGCGTTGTCAAATGGAACCTTCCACTTAGTTAAGGGAGGTACGGCGCGAACGAAGTTCCACTTAAATTATAAGTATCGCTTAGTTAAGTATGACTTTTTAGGATAATCGGTGCGAATGGCCCATAGTTGCTACCTTCTATAGTTTGTGTAAAAACATTATTGTGAGTTTATCAATTTTTTGTGGCATATTATGTCTTTATTCTAACGATATCTATCTCTTTTACCTAATTTTTATTAACAATTAGATTAGTCAGCAACTAAATAAGATATCGAAACCTACAATCAGTTCGTGAATAAATAACGTTTTATGAGAAGAAATTATGATTCAGATTGCTTTATTAATTGCATTAGTATTTTGCGTCCGGAAAACAGCAGTTTTTTAAATTTTTTTTACTTATTCATCCGCTGTGGCTGTAAGGAATGGAATTTTCACATTTGAACCACGGAATTTTATAGTGAATGTTACGCTCCATAACTTTGTTCTGAAGCATTGACACGATAAACTCAATATATTTCGAGTAAAATCCGAAAACATGTTGAAAAATAGGCACATTTTTGGTTGTTTTGGCTATAAACTGTTATTGTGCAATTAGTACATCCTAAAAACCGATGAAAAACCATGTTTTGACAGTTTTTGGGGTAACCCAACTGGGCAATATAATGTCTCTTCATTTTCGACTCTCGCTATATTAAAAATACCCAAGTTATTTGTACCTACGTAATTTAAAGGACTCTACGTTGAAATCAAGGGCATGATAATAACCCTGAATACATAAACTTCGTTACTGTGTAATTTACCGTTATTTATAGAGAATCGAAGGTTATAAAATCGAAAAATTGAATATTTCTTCCAATACATTTGACATTTTTTTAATGAATAGATTGAAACACTTTGATGATGATGGTTTTAGTCGAACGCTCGAGGATTATTATATTATTACATTGACAAAGGCATGATAGTGTGGGATTAACGGAAGTCAAGTGAAGAAGGCACGAAAGTCCAATTATGGAACGTTTTTGAAATCAAGTGTGAATTTTTTTCTTCCAAAATATGGAGTAATCAAAGCAGAGAAAGAACATGCGATATTTTAATTATTATTTTCTAAATATAACTGCATTTCAACTTAAAACTGTAAATTCTGTTATATGAAAAATATACAATTTTAATAACTGACCTTCCTAGCCGATTTTGAGCACAAAGACGTTGAACAAGATTTCAATTTTCCTGCTATGCCACATGGTTGAACCGGCGCTATCAGCTCCCCAGCTCCTTGGGATTCCTGCTGACTGCTAACGGAATCAGCGTGAGCGAACGGGCCATTGGCGACGCCTTCTTCAGTCACCACGACGCTCGGTGCTCTGTTTCGACCACGTGGATTGAAGATGGTCGGAATGTCCCCGTCACGGGTCATGGCAACGCTAAAACATTGCTGATGTTGAGGTGGTAGTCTTGTCGAGAGCGATGAGACGAGAATCTGAAAACAAATAAACAAATTACTGAAAATAATATGTAGATGTCCTGGACAAGACCAAATTGTGAGATATTTGAAATAATTTTTCGTATGTATCGGTAGTACACTTTCTTCAAGTCGCTATATATTTTTAAAATTGCTGCCTTTAATCGCAATCTTGGTTGCGGGAGAGGGGCACAAAGGACCAGCGGAGCACACAGGACTGAATATTTTTTGTTTTTGTACCGCTATTTATCTGAATTTAAAATGTATGTATATTGCGGTAACATTCACTGAGACCTAGAAGATCTATTGTGCCTCCTTACTTCTACCTCGTTCCCTCTTCTATCCAATAACCTTCTAGGTGTTGTGCCCAGGATTCTGAATTGCTGTGCAATTCGCATTCTTCGCATTCTTCTTCCTTCACTATTTTGAGCTTTTTCAGTTGCCCATTCAGGCGACAATGTCCCGTTAGGTTCCCTCTTAAAACTCTTAGTGAGGGTTCACGTTGACTTGTGCATTCATTAGATCTCAACGGGTTGTAGCAGAATCTTTGGTTGTCTAAACCCTACTAGATCTTTCCAATGGCCGGAGCTACTCTTTTTTAGCTCTGCTTATTTCTTCCAATATTGCATTGGAGCTGATACCGCAAAAGGATTCCTGTTCTCTTCTTTGCTAGTTCATCTGCTATTGCATACAAGCTACTTCGTAATATCTACCTTATAAAGTGGTCATTTTGAATTAATAAATGAAAAATTGAGCTGTGACATAAAAAAATCTCGATAAGAGCGTTGAAAAACAAATTGATTCTCCAATATGGGTCACAGGGAATGATGTCCTCCAGTTTTTATTTCAAGCTACCTTCTCTTTTTCCTCTCTATTCGGGCTCTAATTCAATTCACTTTATCAAGAGATAGAACAGTCAAAATAAGCTTATATAACGTTTTTTGAATATATTGTGTTATTTCAGTGGATATTTCTTTCATTACGTTACATATTTATGTCAAATTGATTTTTTATCAAACTCAATATGTGAATATTATACTCTATAACTATTTTTTACTGTATTATTTAACGAATGAGCAAAAATCTTTGAATGTGGTATTTTATCTTTTCTGTTCTATACACTTTTCTTTTTTTGACTGTTCACAAGGGACGCGTAAAGTAATCAGAAATGTCGACGAAAAATCGATTCGTCTCATTCAAAATTAAGTCTTCAGAACCTTGAACTGACTGTCTGATGTGATGTTTCCGTTCAGCATTAATAATTTCATTCCATTTTATCCAGAAAATCTATTTTCTATTTTTATTTCAATTTCTCCTATAAGGTTTTATTTGAAGAAGTTTAAATGAACATTATCTACAAGGCCTATGTCAAGGTTGTATTGGAGATGACTACATCGGTTTTTAATGTACTAATTTTCTTGTAACACTGAACCTGAATTATGAATCAAGAGCAAATTCGATTTTCAGACTCTCCTAATTGAAAGTAAAATCAAATTACTTAAGGTATTATAATTTCATAAAACTTTACCTGAATATTTTGCCCTGTTCTACTCTACTCCGCAGTTTTTCAACTTCTCCTCGGTTTTTAATTTCAGTTCATCTTTTTGCAATTTTTTTTTGTATTCGTTTAAGACTTAATCAAATTTTCTTTTCGAGATTGTGGTCTACTTGTTATTTGTTCCAACTTAAACGACAGTACTATTATATATATTATGCATTACGTAAACATTGAACATTTATAAGGTCTCACGAGGCCGCCTGCTTTTTTCCAACATTCTTTATGGCATTGTTATGGATACCTTTTTATGTTTTATTCAATTCCGGATGTTATGGGACTATAAACATGACTATTTCCCTCGTTTTAATTTCCACCAATTACAAACGCGCAATTTAAAATAACAAATGGTTTGTAGATGAAAAAACTATATGACAGCACCTGTCAGCAGTTTTTTAAAATTTACTAAAGGCAAAACTCGACAGCTGTTGTCAAAAATTACAATACCTTTGATAATAAATAATTATGGTTTCTTACAACACCAGAGAACGATTTTATTGTCAATAAATTTTGTAAAATTGGTTTTAAATAGTGCCAGTCAGCTAATGCTGAAAATGAGTCGCTTTTGAAGTGATTCTATGGCTAATATTGATCTGGCGTGTGTGTGTAGTGTAAAATACTGTTAAAACCCATACTGTCAGTATGGAAACAATTTACGAAATTCTGCAAGGCAAAGAAATACGAGCTTTTGAAAACTACAAGTTTACAATAACTATACCTAATCCTGAAATAATGTGCGTGGAATATGATTAAAGAAAACGGTGAAACTTACAAAGAACTAGTTGTGAAAACAATGTGGAACACCGTTGCAAAAAAATGCAAGGGATGTATTTTATGGAGTGTAAATTAGTTTTTTATCCATTTGAAGATATTATATTGTCTTTAAGTTTAGTAGGGAATCTAGTAATGCGAAACTAAAGAATTTGCAGATGTGCGCCAATAAAAAGAAACCGTGCTCTGCTTCATTGGAATTGGAAGAATACTACGAAATGGGGTTCTGGTAGACTTCGCGACCCTCGAAATTTTATGTTAATTTTAGATTTGTTTGAAAGCTCACCTTAAATAAAGCAGATTAAAACAAAAATTTCGCTGGATCATCCAGTAATTACTTCAAAAATCACGATTTTAGTTAAAAAAATTGTACTTTTTCAACACCAATTCATGCTATTTCACAATAAATATTTTCACTTTAAACAGTAAAGGTTATTATCTTGAACTAAATGTCAGTCTGTTTCACACAAAAAACCGGAAGAAAATAATTAAATTTTTCCAATTTTTAAAAATATTCGTAAGCATTAATATTTTCGTTTGACACTTAAGCTTATAAAATTACACACTAAAATAGTATGTCAGTGCTTATGTCTAGATATCATAGGTTCACAAATTAGGATCAGGTGATACTTCCTAACGGCGTTGTCAAATGGTCTTAATTTTCTTTCAGCTGAATACATTGTAATAGATTACATGAATATATCACAATATAAAATTATTTGCATTTATAACCATGAAAATTTATATAATAGTGTAACGTTTATTCGAATTTATATTTACAAATTAATTTATATTTACAGATTTATATTCAAATACAGTCCTTATTTAATAATTTATATATCACACTAAACACACACTAACTAATTTATATGAGAGTCACTTTATAAACACTTTATCGAGGCGCGATTGCTTTCTTTCAGTATCAACACTAACTGAATAACTGACCCCGCTGTGATGTTCGTCGCCTATTTATACTCGCACGACTTGTTCTAGATATTTCTGGAACTCGAAGTTTTGGTGGATGCGCCGGGTTTTTCTAGATGTTACGTTTTCCAGATCATTCTTGAAAATACGGCGGAGGAGCCATAGTCGTATCATATGGGAATTTCACTGGGGGCACTAATTGAGCACATTAATGCAGCAGCTCGCGTAACATTGCCCCCTCCTTAAGAGACAGTTCCTCCTGGAACTAACTAAGAAACTGAAACGAGATGACTGTATCGGCAACTGGTTCCCTTGTTACATTTTCCAGTTGCATGGAAGTAACATGCGACCGTCTTCTCTGTTGGCTGTGTCTCCCTTACTTGGCCGCAGACTAATACCTGCACTTCGGTGTCTCGGAAGATTACTTCTACCATGTTACGGATTATTCGCCAATCTAAATGCCTACATTCAATCTTGGGCATGGCTAGCCTATGCACGTCCAATTCAAGCACATGCTCCCTTAAGCTTCGTAATGCTTTCCAGACATCCTCGTACGTTGGTCTTTCGTCGAAGGTGTTTCTCGTCACTAGGTGAAAATTGTAGCGGGAGCCATCTTGCAGCTTCAGAGCTTTACCTGGTACTGGTAACTGGTCTTGCAAACGTCGGGCGCCACTCTTCTTTATGAACAGAGATGCCAGTCCGCGTGCATCGGTTACGCTGGCAGGGATGTTTATGGCCAGTGAGTATTCCTCTGGAACGGTAAGCATGTCTTGTCGTCTCTCAGTGGTGACGCCGAATCTTGCTTTTCCGGTACCACCATAAGCACCCATGAACTCTACAAAAGCAGGATCGGCTACTTCCTGAAGCTGGTTTACTTCCTCATCGTGGTCACCCTCGAATGGCGCTAATCGGTTACGGTGTACCACCTTTGGCTTTCCGTTTGGGATCTTGCTGATACGATAGATGACATCGTTGATTCGTTTCTTCACGAGGTACGGACCGTCCCAAGCTTTCTGCAACTTTGGAGAAAAACCCTTTTGTCTTCTTGGGTTATGCAGCCAGACTTTGTCTCCTTCGTAGAAACCTCCTTCTGTAGCTTGCGTATCGTACCTTTTCTTCATCCTATCGCTAGCGACCTGGAGATTCGATCGAACCAGCTCGTGTACGTCGTCCATTCTTTTTCTCAGCTGGGTCACGTAATCTTCACCAGCTATGTCTTCTCCGGGTCGGCATCCAAATTCAAGGTCGCAGGGTAATCTCATTTCGCGTCCGAACAGAACTTTTGCTGGTGTTTGGCCGGTAGACTCATTGATGGCGGATCTGTAGGCCATCGCAAATAGCGAGAGATATTGGTCCCAATCTCGTTGATGGTTAGATACTACTTTAGACAGGTATTTGCCAAGAGTTCTGTTCATTCGCTCTACCATTCCGTCCGACTGTGGATGCAAAGCCGTAGTTCTCGTTTTCTTCATGCCGAGCTTTTCACAAACTTCCTGGAACAGCTGGCTTTCGAAGTTTCTGCCCTGGTCGCTGTGTATTTCCAGGGGCACTCCATATCGGCAAATGAACTCATTCAAAAGCACGTCGGCAACAGTTGCGGCTTCTTGGTTTGGAATGGCATACGCTTCTACCCATTTTGTGAAATAATCCATCACCACCAAAATGTACCTGCTGCCATTTGCTGTCGGTGGAAACGGTCCGGCAATGTCCAGGGCAATGCGTTCAAAAGGGCTTCCGACATTGTACTGCTTCATAGGAGCCTTTCTTCTTCCTTGTGGTCCATTGGTCGTAGCACAGGTAGTGCACTTCTTACACCAGTTCTTCACATCTTCGGAACTGTGCATCCAATAAAACCGTTCTCGCACTTTCTGGAGGGTCTTCTTCACACCTAGATGTCCTCCTGACGGACTGTCGTGTAATTTTCGCAGTACTGCTGCTACCCTTGTTCTTGGAATCACCAACTGTCTTCTACTTTCGGAACCTTCATCGTTCTCGATTACTCGCTGTAGCAAACCGTTTTCCAGAACCAGCGAGTCCCACTGGGCCCAATACGATTTCATCGTTGGCGAGTACCTTGAAATCACTTGCCAAGTAGGTCGACAGTTTTCCTTTTTCCAATGTCGGATTTTCTTCAAGTCGGGATCGTTCTCTTGTTCCTCTTCCAACTTTTCCGGTGTCCATTCGTCGCTGGTCACTGTGGTTCTTCGAATGGCAGCTTCCTTAGCTTCTGTTTTGGTGCAGTGAGAGCACTCTGCTGGGCATGGTCTTCTAGAGAGTGAGTCTGCATTTCTGTGGCTTATTCCGGCTCTATGCTCAATGGTGAAATTATATTCTTGGAGCCGCTCGATCCATCTGGCGATTTGACCTTCAGGGTTCTTAAATTGCATAAGCCACTTAAGTGCGGCATGATCGGTTCTAATCACAAATTTCTTCCCATACAGATACTGATAGAAGTGCTCCACGGACTTCACTACTGCTAGGAGCTCTCTTCTTGTGACGCAGTAGTTTTGTTCTGGTTTGGAAAGAACTTTACTAAAATATCCCAGAACTTTCTCTTGTCCTCCTTGAACCTGTGATAGCACTCCTCCAATTCCAACATTGCTAGCATCAGTATCTAGTATAAATTCTCCCTCTGGTAGTGGATAGCCGAGTATAGGTGCAGTAGTCAAGTGCTTTTTCAAGGTTTCGAACGAAGTTTGACAGTCTTCGTCCCAGCGAAACTCCCTTGCTTCCTCTGTAAGTCGTGTCAAGGGTTTAGCGATATCTGCAAACTTCTTTATAAATCGCCTGTAGTATGTACAGAGTCCAAGGAAGCTTCTAACTTGGTGCTTGTCGGTGGGTCTTGGCCACTTTCGTACGGTAGCAGCTTTTTCTTCGTCCACAGCTACACCATCCTTGCTGACTACATGGCCTAGATAATTGACTTTGTTTTGAAATAGTTGACATTTCTTGGGGTTGAGCATCAGTTGGGCAGCTTGCAACCTTTCGAAAACACCTTCCAAATTCTTTCGATGTTCTTCGAATGTCCTTCCCAAGACTATGATGTCATCAAGGTACACTAAGCATGTCTTCCAGGACAACCCTCGCAATACGTTTTCCATCAGTCTTTCGAACGTTGCGGGGGCATTGCACAGCCCAAATGGCATAACGGTGAAATGCCATAGTCCAGATCCGGTGGTAAACGCTGTCTTTTCTTTATCGGCTGGATCATTTCTACCTGCCAATATCCAGACTTCAGGTCCAAGGTAGAAAACAATTTGCTACCGGCCAGCGTATCCAGAGTATCGTCGATTCTCGGTAGAGGATAGCTATCTTTCTTTGTAACATTGTTCAATTGCCGGTAGTCCACGCAAAACCTCGTGGTTCCATCCTTCTTCTTTACCAGAACTACCGGAGAGACCCAAGGGCTGGTAGAAGGTTCTATTACCTTGTCCTCTTCCATCTCGCGAACAATTCTCTCCGCTTCCTCTTTTTTGGCCTGTGGTAGCCGTCGAGCCGATTGTCTTATCGGTTTAGCGTCGCCGGTGTCAATTTTGTGTTTGACAGCAGATGTTCTTCCTGTCTTTCCTCCTTTTGGTACAAAAAGAGATCGGTATTGTAGCAAGAGTTCTCTGATTTTTTTCTTCTCTTGCAGGCTAAGGGATTGTCCAGCCACTGCCATCATTTGTTCAAATTTATTGTTGGCATCATTGGAAGTTGTTGTTTGATGGATTATTGACGCCACTGGTACGCAAGTTCCAATTTTGGTCTCCTTCTTTATAGTTATGGGATGGTCATTTACATTTATAATGCGTACAGGTATTTCTTCGGCAGTCATGACTAACCCTTTTCCTATCAGGATTCCTCGACCAACCTCTTTATCATGATTCCATGGTTCCATCATGACCGGTGTTCCTTCTTCGACGGTTCCTTGTAGCCTTGCCACAGTGAAAAATTCTCTCCTTGCGGGTACAACTGTATCCTCCTGTACGGCTACCTGAACAGTCTTATCCTCGTGTGGGTGAAGGAATACTTCCTCAGAACCTACTCTAATCACTCGGTTCTTGAAATCTAGCTGGAAGCCATGTAGGTTCATAATGTCCATTCCGAGTATTATGTCCTCTTCGATATCAGCGACAACGACAGTGTGGGTGAACTTCTCTGCGCCAATTCCCAATTGCACCGGTAGTTCTCCATGGACATTGGCGCTTTCACCTGTGGCAGTCCTGAGTCGCAGTCTCGTCGGTAAAAGTCTTTTCCGGGTGTTGACAGTCTCGGGGCGAATAATAGTCCTCGTTGCTCCAGTGTCCACCAATAGTGTATACTTCCTACCATTAACTTCACCATCCACGTATACACTATCATCGCGACATTTCAGAGAGGCTATTAGAATGAGAGGGTCTTTGGAAGGTCTTCGGGTCGAAGCTGCCCTCTGAAGGTCGACCCTTCCTAGTTTTCCTGCTGGGCGTCTTTGTTTGTAGCAGTTCTCGGTCGCTTGCACGAACTGCGTACATGTCCCATTTCTCCACAATTCCAGCATCTCACGGCTTTCGATTTTCCATGTGAGATGCTTTTCATCATGTTGACGATCTGGTCAAGCTTGTTCTCCACTTCTTCGTCTGCTACAGCCCTCACCTTGCCGTATACTCCGGAAGCCTGTGTAGCTGCTTCGTACTCCAAGGCTGCAGAGAGTACGTCGACCAGTGTCTTGTGCCGAGCCAAGCGTAGAGTTCTCTGCATTTCATGGTCACGAACTCCGTCGATGAATGTCTGTACCCCTAAACATTCCATGACATTCTCCGGTGCCGATGGATAGGCAAACCGCACCAACCTTGCAATGTCTGCTTCGAATTCTTGCAGAGTTTCGTCGCGTTTCTGTTTGCGGTTTTTCAGCTGCGACTGGTACAGATGCTCCAAGTGTTCCAGGCCATATCTCATGTTCAATCGCTTTTTGAGTTGTTCAAAATCTTCGGTCTCTTCCACTGGAATGGTCTGGAGGATATCCATGGCGTCTCCTCTAAGGGCAAGAGTTAAATTCAACGCTTTTTCTTTCTCACTCCAGTTGTTTGCCTTTGATGCCGCCTCGAATTGCTTAAGATAGTTCGGCCATGACGTTTTACCATCGAATGTTGGCAGCTTCACTCGGCTGTTAATATCGTTTTCCCTTTTCGGTTTCAACTCTACTTTCTCTGCCAGTTCGTCGTTGTTCGGGGCTTGCCTAGTTGTAATATCCGGGTGATGACTAGTCTTCCTTTCGATT
>CAJUYH010006787.1:0-19179 GCA_910591685.1 Galerucella tenella
CGATAGTTCGCCCAATTGCAAGATGGAAGCGAATATTTCCCCTATGCGATTGAATATATATTTACTATTTCGTTGCAATTTTCTTATCAGTCGGACATTTCCCTACGGACGAATAGTCTTAATAGAAATACGGGAATGGCGTGAAAACGCGATTCCTGACATCGGGATACTTGAAGAGAAGATGGACGTATAGAAGGACTAGATTGATTGCTTCTTGAGCTTCCATATAAGTGGTAACTTTGCTTGGCCCTGAGCTATACAATCCGCTATTCTAAGTTAAGTGAAATACATAGTGACAGTGTATACAATTGAAGTTTAATGAGTATTTTTAACAAAATTATCCTAGTTAAAAATGTTTGATAACAGCATGTGACATTCCTTCAACAACTTCCTCATTATGTGCCAGTATGTGTAGCAGTTGCACTGTGACACATTATGTACTCAATTCTCTTTGATGCCTATTATTCTATAGTGAAACAACTGAAACACCATCAACTGATGCCGTTCTCTTTACTTCCTCACTTCATATCCAAAAGTGTCTATTCACCCGTCACAGTTATATCCCATTATTCCACGCTTTCCAGTGACCTGATTCGTGACAAATATCTCCAATGCATCGTATTTAATTATAACACGTGTAATAAATTATCATAATGATGACAACAGTTTTTGGTGGGCTGCTTTGAAAAATTTAATTAAATGAAAGTTAATCATGTTCATATGAGTCATAGTATTGAAGTTTGTATATATCGATTTGACGACCCTACCTCTCACCGTGTTGGAGTTCTGATTGCTATTTCTTGAATGTAGTTTGGCGAACGAATGAAAAGTTTTAAAATGGCATTTTCCTCAAGCGTTTATCTCAGCGTTCATTTTTCTGTATAGTGAAAATAAAAATTTCATTACCCCAATTTCTTTTTTGGCTGAGAGTGAATTCTATGCTGTCGCTAAAGCGTTTGTGCATATTAAATGAATTATAACAAAAAGATATAATGAATTGAGATGAAGCGCAACGAGAGTATATAGACAAGGAATGAAAAGAGACAACGAAGTTTGTTCAGCCCCAAAAAGAGACATTTGCAATTTCTCATCGTCGTGGGTTAATTCAGTCTTTCACCTTTTCGCAATACTGTTGCGGTAAGGCTTCTTATATATTTTGCAATGGACTTATTTAGAATATAGTGTCTCCACTCTTGACTCAACACACAAATTAATTTTATTTTTCATTTATTCATTCATTTATTCATAATAAAAATTTTATAATGTATAGCAGTGTTTTATGGAATAAATTAAATTGTACATATTGACACCATCAACGTAACCGGATGAGATGCAATACGTGCCATTGCTAGATAGAATTAATCCTAGATTTTTTTTTGTTTCTTCGTCAACGGGTCATGACGGATCTTTCGATTATCAATCGACGTTGGACTAACGATGTGGTGCCACGTGACTTGCAGGTGAAGGAAACGAAAACGACGAACAAGATCTTCTAACAACTCACTTTTTTGTTGGATGAATGAAAGATGCAGTGATAAATGAGAGCTAATGAACGTAAAGTCGAATGGGTCGTGATAACCGCCTCTTTTTCCACTTTATCTTTCGATCTATTTCCTTGCGGTTTTGTTATATGATTTATAACTGACACACGCTGATTCTATTTCGAAACAAAAATTAATTTTCATGTATATATGTATGATATAATCGGGTAGATATTTAATGATCAATGATTTCAATATGAGCTGTCATGTTCCACTTCAATGTCATAACGTTAAAACTCAATATGTGTGATATGAATTATTGTTGGAATCCCAACTCTACAACTTGATGTAGTACTTAGCAATATCGATCAGTTATTGACGACTGCACTCACGAGTGAAGTGCCTGTTCCTGATAACTGTAGACAAGAAACGTCTATTGGAAGATGTTTAATTACTTGACATTTTGTAATGCTAATCGATATATCAACGAAAGATTGAATATATAAGATGAAATTCGTATGCAAATACTTGATTTAGCTGTATGAATAGTTGAATATGAGATGTAGCACAATTTCCATGTGTATGTTGAGTAATTTAGTTGATATTTTTTACAGCGTATAATTTTTATATTCAGTTGCTCGTAGTGATGGCTGTTGAATGTACCCATAAATTACAAATTAGGTATATGTTGTATCAAGAAGTAGAATATGTCGAAAAATAGTGTGACAAATATGGGTAAATAGTAATTATAATTCTGACTTTTTAATTAATGGTAATATTGTCTGAATATTGATGTGATTAAATTGCAACGATAAATAATTGGTATATATTCATTAACAAAATGAAATGTTATTTGGGCGGATTGGTACAAGAACGCAACATCGAAACATGTTAGTGGCGCAGTATACATATATTGTTGTTGGTTGAACGATTCGTCGATCATTCTATAAATGCACTATTTTATCGTGACGGCCACTACTGGAGAAATGATGCAGCGAAGAGATGCCACAGCACGTACCAAACCGATCGGCGGTGGTTTTGCAACACGGCTCTGCTGCAAAATTGCGCCCTAACAGAGTTAGACTGCGAGGGAAAAACACAGAGAGGAAGAGAGAAAGGCTGATGTGAGTGTAGTCTCGAAAAGCAATCTCCTCGTCTACGAGTTGGAAAGTTTATTGACCTTGCCACCGTAGCACTGTGTATATAGTAGCCGGAAAAAATAACAAATACAAATGACGTCATACATCGTGAGGTAATTTCTTTGTGACTTCATTATTGTGTCAATCACACTCACATAATCGTCAGACACTATACTTGCAATGACAGAAGAAAAACGAATATTGACAGAGTGACAAACACCCTATAGACGGTCATTTGGTCATCAACGATCCAAAGCCCTTTGTTTCTATTTGTAGTTTCGTAACAAAAAGAATTCACATCGATTATCGTGCGGTTGTTTGTATAGCATCGATTATCACACAGGACACACACACACATACACACACACAACTCACTGCGATCAATAACTGAAACGAAAATACATCTCATTTGCATGGGATGCAATTCATCTTTGTTTGTAGGCAATAAAGTTCGATTTTTACTTGTTCATTATTTCTTTTTAGTAAAACTATCATTGAGATATTGAAAATATTTCATCTTTATTTTTTCATAAATATTTGTGATTATTACTTTTTTCATTGAGGCCCAATCCATGATCACTCAAAAACTTCCAAACCTTGTCTCATTATCGAATTGTTATTGAAAAAATCAAGACAAAAACATATGCCAGTACTTTAATATTCAGTTAATTTAAAATTTAGTTATTTTCAAATGTATTTGAGTAATTATGTTTACTGAACTGGAGGTAAAATGTAATTAATATACGGCAGTAAAAGGGCCTCACTGAGTATTGATAAGGCAAATGGAACCGATGCTATTCAGTATAGCCCTTGTTGAAGCCAAGACTAATTACTTAAATCCCGATCAGTATCATATTCACGTGTGTTGTCAGCAAAATAATTTAAATTCAATAAAAGACAAAACAAAATGTTGTATAAATTACAAGTATATGAAAGCGCCCGATCAAACTACTAAAGATTCTTAATAGTTATGCAAAAATGCAATAAGACACGCCAGATCCATATCAATATAGAGTCATATGCAAATGTCACTATGTGACATACCATACAAAATACCTGATTTTATTCACTCGAATGAACATATACAAAGATTGTTTGTTCGCATGAAATCACAAATAAATTAAAATAAAATAATTTGAACACATGGTTGGTATATATTGCGCCGTCAGTGAGGATAAGTAAACTGCTAGGGAACTTTGAAATTCCATATTGGTAAAATGGATGCTCGTAAGTACTCATGGGAACGAATCGCTTTCCGCGCTGTGAGAGGCGTCTCGTATACACCACCACGTAACTTATCCTCCCCGGAGAACACCACCACGATCTTGTCTCACCGGAAACTATATACAGTTAATCCATTACCCAAGGCAAACATCATGAAGAAGGCGAATACCCGCCGCTTGCGATTAAATTTCATTTCCATGCAAAATGCAAAATAGAACATTTAAAAAAAAAAGGGAAAGAAAAAAAAATAGATACTGTGGTAGTGTGCTTTTTCGATCTGTTATCAATGATGTGAAAGTGCTGTTAGCTGATTACTACCAGAGTGGCGCGTTATTGAGACACATTACTAAATTACTTCGGTTAAATATATATAATTAATATCCTCATGTGTTGTATATTAGTATGCGTCGGTACACTATAATTTATTTCAAATTATCAATATAATTAATTTCGTGACTGGATATCAGTGAAAATTAAAACGAAAATAGAAAACAAATTGCCAAATAGCAATTTCAGTTGGTATGTGGGAAAGGTCTGTTGCCGCGTACGAGACACGAAATAAATAACGTTGTCGACAACACGAGCAAACATAAGTGTGAGTGTATGTCATGTGATGTAGAGAGTCGTTATACAAGTCGTCGGGTAACCGAAACTAACGTTACGCTTCGTATAGTTTACACATTCTCAATTTAGTCTTGCATTGAAGCACAGTGTGGGTTTAATCACGAATCCCGTGCTACAACTTGCAAGGAAAATCGTTATCTAAAGACCAATATTCGTACTACTCGATCTCGTTCTGTGTGGTTTCCGTGGTTAATTCATTACTCCATGATGTAAACATACTAGCGAGTGGGATGAGCGTGGAATGGAATCACGATTGAATCACTGCGCAACGTCCGACTAAACTGAAACACCTCAGCGATGGCTGAGTCAGAGTGTACTTCCTCCCCTTAACGAGCGTCGCGGCTATCTCGACTAATGATCCGGATGTTGTGATTTCTTGCGTTGAGTTTGTAATCTAACACTCTGCGTCTGAATCATCGAGAGTCTTTTATATACACATATATTGAATACATTCAAGTAAAAAATATTTAAATACATCTGGATGTATCCGAATAGATGGTATACATTTTTAACAACGGGGGGGTTTAATGTTCACCGTTCGCACAATAAAAATAAATGAAACATATACCCATAGTCAACTCTCCATAACTTTCGCTTCATCCTTTTTTTATTCAACCCCGTACTTTTATTGCCATGTGTGTCCACATCATGAGAGTCGCATTAACCCACATCTTTCGATAATAAATAAACAGAAAATACATGAAACAAAATATACAAAATTTATTTTGAAATGGATAGTTTATGTGAGTGAAATACGTGTATTGCAAAATATTACATTAAACTGTATATATGATTAGCACTCGTACATTAAAATATTAATCGAATTATAATTAACGATATATATCTCATATTGTGTATGCGAATATGGCTGAAATAAATTTTTGTTTCATGAATAAAATGATATAAACAGAAATATATGATAATTAATAATTCGATAATGCTTTTTATATGTGTAATTAAATATCCGGTGATATAAGTAGGGAACGTATTCGGTTTTTATATGTCGTCAATGAGTTAATAGAATATGAATATAATTAAATATACTCCCACCTGCATCTTTGTATATATATGTTTGATCATATATTTTGTGCATATATTCAATCAGAATTATAGATGAACGATAAGAATGAAAAGTCCATGAATATTTCAACATCAAATTAACAAGACTATATACTTTTGAAGAAATTAATAAAAGTCATAGTTGACATAGATATTTTTAACAAATATCAATTGGTTCTTTTGACAATTGCAATCGTTCCTGCAAATTAAAATAGAGCCAATCTTTTTTTCATACTATTTTTTTTTTATTTGTTAAATATTGGAATTTTTTTTACAACGAAATTTGCGTATATTGAGAATGACAGTAGAGTTAAATAAAACATTAACAAGTCAACAATTTGAAATATTAAGAAATTGATGGGGGGATAAACATAACACTGGGGTGAAAATTGACCCCTCGCTTAGTCATATGAAGAGTTAAAAAGCCGAAAGATACGATATTTAACACATTTATAATCCATTATGTTTAATTGTTCTTTGTGCATATTTTTTTTTTTTTTTTTTCGATTTGGAATTAATTCGTTGTGGATATAAGTGAATAAAGGTACGACTGTATATACATATGTATATGAGGCGTTGACGAGGGTCTCGCGGGATATAGCGATTCTACTATGCGCAAGTTAATTTTATCCTCCATCAGTCGGAAAAGTTCACCCACTCTCACTCTCTATCTCTCCCACTACCGCGACCTGTAAAACCGCTCCGATCCGTATAGGTTCTACGCCTAATTTATCTTTCATAGCTCTGGCACATTGCGTTCACCCTTGTCTCATCCTCTCTGCCAGCGATTTTTTTCTCCATCGTATTTACTTTCTCTCATAATACTCCGAGTCTCTCACTTCTTTTCACACCAGCATCCAGGTTTATCCGACATTCCTCATTCTCTATAGTTTTTGTATTTTCACTTTTCATTTTTTCTTTTTTATTTTCTTTTCTTCCCCCTCTTTTTTTTTTTTTTTTTTTTTTTTTTACTAAAGCTTCGTGTTTAAGTAAAAACTTTGTCGCAGGATTCAGTTCCACTACGCTCGCATTCTCCACCCACATCCGATCTCTTAATTCGCAAACACGAAATTGAATTCACGCGGATTACGCGAGATCCCCATCCATGTTCATAGGTATAGCGTGAGTGGAATATATTCGAATGTATCTTGGCGCCAGAGAAAAAGTTACGTTAATATAGCTTTTTTGACTATGTATATATGTATGTGTATACATACATGTTGGGAAAATTAGACTGACGTAAAATATTTTTGCCTTAAAAAATTTGTGTCGGTGGTACAAACAAATTCTCTTCGTGTCGCTCATCTTTTTTGCGCTCAGTCTATTTTATTTTTTATCTCATTTTTTTTTTATTTTTCTCTTGTTTCTCATAGTGTTTCGTAAATTATCCAATAATAATTAATGTCGGCAGTGGAAACTACTTCTACACAGGATAATCCGTTGAGGCGGCGAGCGAACAGGATCAGGTTGTTAAGCAGGCCAGATACTTAGGGTGGACATAGGTAAAGTAGGAATATAAGCGAAGAATAAAAAAACCTTTGAATTAACTCGTAGCTACATCAATATTATAAAAAAAGAATATATAAAATATATACTGATGTCCCGCATGCATTTTTTCAATATATATCAACAGAATTTTTACACAATTTAACACTCTGCAAAATCCTGTACCATGCAACCTCACTCAATTCTGGTTAACTCTAATGATTCTCTTATACCCCGGACTTCCTGTCTACCACAAGTCTTATGTATAAATAAATAAGTATCTTATTAAAAATTTAAACTGCTAAACGAAGTGTTTTAGCAGAGGAATGAGAATTTAAATTGTATAATAAATTTCAATACATTGTAATTTAGTGAAAAATATCCAATGTTAAATAGCATTGATGTAAAATTCTGCTGGATGTGGAATATTTCGATGTTAATTACAGCATTTTTTCGATATTTTCACATTGTCAATAGTATAGCTGTATGAAAATAAAAAGATCGATTGGGTTTCATCGAAAATTATCTACTATACAGTGGCAGTAGCATTGTTTATGCTGAAATGCACAAAGTTTACAGTTAAATTTCTAAAAATACTCGCACCTTTCTCTTCGTATTCACCCTCCGTTCACCCTCTATTCCATAGCATCATATTTCTCACAAGTCTGTAGAGAATGAATACAATTATCACGGAATCCATCGAAGATGATTACGGTTAAAGGTAGGGTGGAATTTAATGATCTTCGAACAAGACACTTCATACAATAACGATCGAGTTTTTGCAGGCCCGTTCGGTCTTTTAATTATATTTCTATATCTTGTTCTTGATATTATTCACAGCAACGCTCGAGACACTCTGATAATTTTTCATCTGCTGTTGTTATAACACTTAAATTCAAAACATCTTGCAATAAACAGTAATATCACATTTTAAAATTTTTAGTTTTATATCCAATTTTGTTATTTGTATGTTGTCTATATTTGTCAGCGATGGTGTTTGTAACTGTTGCTGCGGTGATGAACATAAATTTGTACATTATTTATCATACTAATTTCACATTTCAAGTAGAAATATTTTGGCAAATATTTTGCTAAACCTCTGTTTAAATATTCCATGCACAAATCTAGATATCAATTTATTGCTTGATAAATTTCTCTACGAGATAAACATTATGGCAGGTTTATTCGCATTTATGACTCTATAACTTACGCCGTCGTTGAATCTTCATGTGAGGTCTTCTACGGCTGTAGCACTATCTATGTTGTATATATCTAAATTACTATTCGCACATTTCCACCATTGTTTTAATAACCAGTCGTATTACTTCATTGTAGTTTGCCCCATGAATATAACTGCTACGTCTGTCATTTTTTCTATCAAACATCATTCAAATAATATTTTTATAAACGTTTTAAATTATATCATCAATTTACACATTTGTACCGTGTTGTTTTGTCATCAGTTATTTTTTCTTTATCTTACATTAAAATTCGTTGGTTTATCAATTTTGAAAATGTGTTACAATTTTCCTCCCCCGTTATTTATATATTGCAAATGTGTTTTTGAATTTACACCGATAAAATGTGTATGGAGCTCATCCGATATCCATTTAGGTACTACTTTGTGATAATGTGCCACAATTCGAGGCTCTGCTGTTCGGCCAAGTAGTTCGATTGTAATATTCTATATGTGATATGAATTCGACATTTGGATCGGCCGTATTACAATTCCCCGTGTATCTCAGCCCAGCCCAGTCCCCCCCAGTTTCTTTTCAAGGTAGTTGTAGTGACATAAATATTAAAAATCTATCCCACTAAAAATCACGACACTTCTTCTGTTTTGTTTTGTTACGCGAACGACCATACAAATTGCTTTAGAATCTATTCTATGCCCAAATGTCGCTGCCTTCCACTATTACATATGTATTTATTCAACATATTTAACTTTTCACTCATTCCTTGATGAAATTATCGTTCACTGATGAAACTACTCATCACACCACAATCAATTAATTGATATATCTAGGTAATTAATAGAGATATGTTATAAACAGAGAGAATATCAGGTTGCCAAATGAATCTTTCATTTGCATTTACAGTGGGTCCATGATACTCTTATGTGAATATACAAACAAAGAAGCAAAGGAAGTATATAGCTGGTATATGTTGTATTAACGCACCGTGGTTTTCCTATATGGTTTGAATTCACAGTAACGAATGACCGGTAGGGTTAAGGCGAAGTGGCCGCATCTAAATCCGAATATCGCTGGCTAGGGATGCATGGCAGACACCCAACCAAAGGGAATAGTGTGGCATACGTACATCGAAAGTGCGGTGAAGTTGATGGGGGATGGGTTGAAAATGAAGGGTAGATGGTAGAGGGCGATCCAAAAGGATGGTATTCGCATTTACAGACGTCAGAAGAGTAAAAGCGAGAATCTGGAGTGGTGGGCAAGGAATATGGGAGGACGAGCACATGGCCAAACCATAATAGCTGTCGAGTGATATATTTAAACAGGGTAAACTTTGGTATTGCGAATGCAAAAGGTATATTGGGAATGGTTGGCAACGAGTGAATACGTATATATAGTAAAAGCACCTTAGGGGTGAGTTTCTAAGGGATGTGGGAGGGAGAGAGAAAGATAAAGAGGAAGAGGGAGGACGGGTGAAACAAGAAATGTAGAGGTTACGAGAGTGAGAGGCGGGCGTGCCTCGCATAAGTTTACATTATCTTATCATCTGATAGTGACT
Organism: Galerucella tenella; assembly: GCA_910591685.1. Classification (NCBI taxonomy): domain Eukaryota; kingdom Metazoa; phylum Arthropoda; class Insecta; order Coleoptera; family Chrysomelidae; genus Galerucella; species Galerucella tenella. The sequence goes on from CAJUYH010006787.1 coordinate 9,764, forward strand.
ATATAGCAAAGTCAGAGAATTTTAGAAGGGGGTGAAAGAACAATTCTATCGTTGTAAGAAAATTGTGCTATTTCATCCATCATTGTCACTTTCATTTTTCTTTTTCATGCGCCTATATGAATTTTTTCAAAACGAAAAACAGTTTAAAAGATTTCCAAACAATTTTAAGTTTCACAGTTTAAATCCAAGTGTGTTATTTTAACAGACTGATGTACGTAAAAATCATGTAGCCACTTTCAACATATTTCCTGGTGTATAAAATAATAATGTACGTGAGTTTTAAGAAAAAAAAATGTCCCTTCACCAGAACTGAATCTATTCCAATTGACTTTATATAGTAAGTGGCCTCGCCCACCCATTCAATTATCAAACAGTGAATACTACTTGTAGCTTGCGCTAAAATTTCAACTGCTCATTTTAATTTGACGATATAGAAATAATAACCTTTCTCAATATAACCGAACTTTCAAATTGTATTGTCAATTTATACGTTTGCACTTAATTAGTTTTTTTCATTTGCTAATTTTCAAAGTGTACGAACAGGTGCCAGAAATGTAGTTTTTAAAATATTTACTCGCGTTACAATTACAAAACACATTAATGATAACAAACAAATGCTCTAAATATTATTTTATAAATTGAGCAATGTGTCAAAATAATACGTGAATTTACACATGTGAATATACCATGTAGATTTGCTTTGTTACGAATTTTCAAGAATTATTCACAGCTGGAATGTGAATTTGCACCTCGGATAATTTTCTTTATAGGAATGTTATATAATGATATCATTACAAAAGAATGGACTGAAGCGCAAACGGTGTGAAGGCAATCGGGGCGGTAAATTCCTGAGGGATTAGTGCGGCTAAATCGAAACTTGGTTTGTCTAGGTGTGGAATCGAAGTAACATAGAACATTGGAGATAGGAAGGAGTGACGCGGAACTTGGTGTTAAGCCAAATATCTTGCAGACTTCAATGGAAACTGTGACCGTAGCGGCACACGCAAGCTCCGACCAATTCCCCCACCCAGTAACAATACCGAATTGTAGTTATGATTATAGAGAATAATCGATTTATTTCAAACGCATAAATAGATCGGAGTACATTTAATATGCATTGCAAATATCCGAGAAGCAATCACAAACATCCAAGTTGGACCAAATAATCTAAGTTGATTACCATTCTCTCATGGCATCCTGCCACCTTTTCTATGTTAATATTTAATTATAATCGACTTTATCAAGCATCATATAAGTTCAGAATATTCATTTGGCTCTTGACTATTTCGTTTCTCTCCAGATCTAGTGTTGAATTTAATTAGTACTTTTTTTTTTGTATAAGAAACATACGATTTGTACCGTGAAATTTCAAAGTGAATTCTTTATAATTTGTCGTTATTTTTGTCGATCAATTATTTTTCGTTTAGAACACTAAGAAAGGAATGTTTGGATTGTAGTATAACGCGCGGCACATGATCTATCGCGGTGGTTATACGCGAAACCCTGTTCAAAACATGTCGGTTAAACTCTCATGGACGATGAGCGAAAAGGGGCCAAAAACTTTTTTTTGTCTTGCACGCAATTGAGTAATTACTGCTCCTCGTTAGGAATATTACTTTCTCTTTAAACTCTTAATCATGACACTGGCATCAGCAATATTTGCCAACGACTCTTTTATGTCGTTGGCAAATGTGTACAGTTTTATGGTGGAGCTTGAAGTGATCGATATTAACATCCTGTTTGCAACTGATGTATAATCGTGATATAGATATTTTGACATGAACCTCAAAAATTGTTTGCCATTGGATGCAAATGTTTACTTTTACGTATAATATGTACATTCTTGTAATTCCCTTGCTTTAGTATTTTTAACAATGCACCTTATCATTTTATGTATATCTTTTTTCATATCATTTATTTATACAGATTATTTACTGTATTATTTATCACATCAACAATTCAAGTATTCACATGCTCTCTCGCGTTTATATATATTCACATAATATTCATATCAACTGCAGACCGTCACCAATTTATCCCTTTTCTACTTTTCATCACGTCATGATAAGAAAGGTATTGGTTTCGGCCGATATCTCGGAGGGGAAAATAAGGCATATTTTGATCCTCTCCTGAAACACTTATTCACACCAAATAATAAACCTTTCCTCCATTCAAATTTTTTCCATTTTCTCTGGTTTATTTACTTTAATACAGCCATATGCTTTAGAATGATTTCAAGAAAATTTATCATTTTGCTTTTTTGAATGATAGTCAAACTATAAACTTTTACGCGTTTGAATTAACTCGTGATTTTTTGTTCTTTCTCTTATTGAATTTTTGCATTCCGTGTCATCAAACCAGTTGATTCTTTAACTACACTACAAAAGTAACTTTCAATTGAGGTTTTTTTCAGTGTGACATTCAAGTTTTTCATCACACAAAAAATCGAATAGATAGTCCATTGCAAATAATTATTTACAACTAATTGTAACTTGGACTGAAGCGAAAAAAAATAGTAAATTAAATCATTATTAATATGTGCAAGATTTCCAACTATCATAAGAAGGAATATTTATGTTATTTCTAATGATGTCAAATGGAAATTGTATATCAATATTTCATAGATACAACGTAAACATATGGTAGCGGGATATATATCTATCGCCAAAGAAAAATATCAACACAGTTCCAAAGCGTTTTATAACTATTTTTTTGCTTCACAAACATTCGTTGACATTCGTTCTATAACTGTATGTAACAGTAACTCGAGTTTTCGAGATACGCGAATAGTAAATGTTGTCGCATCTTATCGACGCGAAAGTTATATACATCCGGTTGTTCCCGAATGAATTTTTACATACCAACATGACATATATCTTATATATATCATATCATTATAATGCTCCACGTCCAGATTTATACAGTTAAGGCGCTATGTATCGAGAACGAGCACTGATTTCTCATATCAACTACTGTGAATTTCATATAATTTTCCATCCAACTTCATATCTAGATGATGTGAATACACATAATCCTCATAAGTCACAATGAAAAGTCATGAAGTTGCATAGCATTCCGTATATTTCAACCGACGCTTTTTGTTTATTTGTCCATTGGCTCCTTTGACACCCAACGAAACTCATAATAACATATGATTGATTCAGATACGTGAATTACAATACATTGATGAATAATGCAATCGTGTATTGGAACAGTGATGTAATATTATAAATATAGATAGTGGTGTTCCGAAGATGTGATTGCAACTCATTGAATTTGCCTATGGGTTTTGATTTTTCATTCGTTTTTTTTTTACACTATTTATCTTTTATACTGTATGGTGTTTGGAACACGATCACTGGCAGTGTATAAGCCTTATTACACTCACTCCTCTTCATCCAGATTTTCTTTTCATATTGACCGTACTCTCCTACGCTCTTTTTTCCCTACGCCATTCTATTTTCCGATCGTGTGCTCGTGAGATTACCAAGGCAAAAGTTGGACGAGTATGGCCATATCCAGCCGTATCCAGACCCCTGCACTGGTCAATGAATAGCGTTCTAACTAACTATCCGACTGTTAACGGCACGCGTGCAAACGTTGCGTTATGAATCGCTTAATTTCATTTGATTCTCAGACCGTATATACATACCCACCCTCTTTTCCACTATCCACTGTACAATAATACTGGTGCTTTGTTATATATCGCATTAAATTTTAGCAATATTCCTGCCCCAGATAAAATTGCCTCAGCACGAAGAATAGAAAAAAATTCACATCCTATATCTATTGAATAAATAATTATAATAGTCAATTAAAAAGTCCGTAAAAATAAAATACGTGAAAAGTGGTGAAAAAAAAAGGTGTATGCACGTGTGTGTACGTGTTGAAGCCAAAATTTAAATAAACTGTATGGAAAAAGAAATAAAAATACACGGGAAGTTAAGTATTATTCAACATCATCACAAAAACAACACGGAATAAATTCTCGGTGACAGCGTGTTGTTGGCTTTTCAACCATTATAATATAACCAACGCGAACCACGAGGTTCACTGCCACGTAACAACAAGCGCGTAGTATTCTCAGTAATGTCACATATAGGAATACATTTTCATGAATTTTTCCCGCTACGATCAACTTTCTCATCTACATATTCACCCATATTTACACGTATATACGACCTTACTTACACGTATACCTTTTCTCTAATATATTTTTATATGTCCACTGAAATATTACAATTAGCACACACATTAATATTCGTTTTGTTGAATTAAATGTTACTTTTCAATGTCACAGTGACATTATCTTTTATGACGATCTGTCCCAACTCTTTTGTACATTTCGTATAGACACCAATATCTGAATATTCATGTACATTAGATAGACCTAAATTATTCTAAAACAAGACATTATTGTTTGGTGTACTTTTTTTTTTTTTCTTATTTTTCCCTCTTATCCGGATTTCCAACATGGCCACGGTATAAAACTCAATGGTATGTTGTATCATACAAAGACTTTTTAATAAACTCCCTTTTCTATCTCGTGTTCATTCGGCCGTGTAAATTCAGCAATGAAGAAACGGAGCTTTTCTTTCATTTCGGATAGTCGAGTGGTTTTCGAATAAAGCTGAGTTCTGTTGGAGTTCCATCGAGAGGCTCAGCTAACGAGCTGTCGAGTGGAGAGAAAGAGAAAAAAAAAAGAAAAAGCAAACTCGTGTAAACGAGTATAACTGAGAAGGAGAGGGTTAGTACAAAGGTGGAATGGAGAGGACTTAGTTAGCGATAGTAATGGCTTTCTAAAATACTCAGTAAAATCAGAAGTGCGTTTAAAGATGTGGCGGGGAGAGCTAGGCAAAAATAGAAAAATACTTACTAGCTTTCTAACAAGATTCAGCCTCACTCTTATCTACATCAGATATGTACACATACGTGTGTATAGGTATTCACACCACCGCAAATATACACCCAAGTGTGCGAGAAAACTGACTTTATCGCGAATCTTGGACCATCTGGGTTAGAAAGATTCTATCGCTTCCCCTTGTCTTATATTCTCAGCCATCTTTACGTGTTTTTTTCCCTTTCTTTCTTTTTTTTATTTTTGCTTCCTCGTCGGTACTCTATACATGTATACATATATATACGCCCATATTCCACTTCACCCCAATATTCCGCTGTGCCCGCAATCCTCGACAAAACTTCTTTTTTTACGATTTTTATCACTCCTCCACATTTCGATCCTTCTGATTTTCATCTACATTCGTAATCGAGCGCTCACCGGCTGAAGATATTTACAGATACGAAAACGACGACTACGTTCAGATTCACCTTTCCCCACTCCCTTTTCGGATTTTATTGGGAAAGTTTAAGGGCTGAAGGTATTTTCTGCCGCATAATATACATGCATGCAGACATGTATGTAGCGCATATACTTGTGTGATCGGAGTGTGTGCGCGACCTAGAGATTTTATCGGGCATTTTCTTGGAAAACTGCAAAGAATATATCTATAGATAGCGCTTGTGACTGTTCGTATGTATTCCAGTAGAATTCACCGTGAGGGACAAAACCAAAAGAGCGTATTCATATCTATTTATGCGAATGATCATTTTGCATTTGGAAATCGCTTCTTATGCAACTATGTTTGGCCATTGTCTCCGTATACTATTTTTCATTTTTTTTTTCTACTCCAGCTATTATTTCTACATTCAGTTTGTATCATAAATATATACATATATGTGTATGTTGAATATAACTGTATTTATATGAACTATACTGGACCGCAAGTATTATATATGCTTAGGAGAGTTATATGAAGCAGGTGCAAGGCCATCAGGATATGAGGAAATTGCAGCTCCCAGTCCCGCAGGTGCCCTTTGTCATAATAAAGCTATGTGGTAGTCGTGTCCTGGTGGGTATTAAACCCAAACATTATCTCTCGCTCTTCTCCATTTCATCTCATCGTTCATGCGACCACTATCCAACCCCGCCATGTTTGAACAACAATCATTTCATACCCGAGTCACTACAAATATATCATATTTATTATTATATAATTACGAAAAATAATTCATTGCATACAGAAACATTTGTGACTTTTCACATTATTTATTATTATTGCTGTTATATTGTATATTATGAGGGTAATTGTTTGATATTTTTCAAAGACCCCTTCATTTACAGTGGCTGTCACAATACGTGGATATTCACAGTGAATGGAAGTATACTTGGCAGCGTTGTACGATCTGTAAAAATATTAAACCATACAGTAACATATTGCTACTAAGATATTTTTTTCTCCTTTTTTGTTTGTCACAATTGTGCTTGGCAGTTATTGATGATTTCCCATTCTTCATACGTTAACGCTCATACTTGCATACACTTCTTTAATATATTCTTTTGGTAGATAGTTGTGACAAGTTGAACGTGTGACTATTCAATTATTATTTCCACGGACAGGTTTGGTGAGCGATATTAAAAAAAAAAGTTATAATAATAATAATAATAATACTAAAAATCAAGTTTGTTGTTAAAAATATTGCAATTGTTATCTTAATCATTGCGATTATTTGCTATTGAGGCTTTTTATTTAGCTGTTAACTTATAAAATATCGTGATTTTAGATGTCAATTAAAGTTAATCATCGATTAGATACACTCGTCCAACGTCATTTTGATCGAATTCAATGTTACAATGGACTTGCAGGTCATCAAATTTTTACAGTTGGACGGTTCACCATTTATTCCTGCTAAGATAGCGATAGCTCTCAAGCCTGTGTTAGTGTGTGCGTATATATTTGTGAACATGGGTGAGTACAAGTATGGGGATGTAATTGGCTGGAGACACTACCGTGTCCCTTGATATCGAAAACACGACATCATCATGCTCGTGAAAGAAAAAAATTGCCGACCAAATGAGAATTTATCTAATTATTTTTGTCAATGTAGCCAATATCATTCTCATGTAAAAAAAAAAAAAAAAATAGAAATATTGTGTGAAATGTATACAATTTAGCCGTTCTTCTATCACTGACGATTGATACTGTATTTTAGACCAGACAAATGAAATTTGTGATCGGCCGGTACGTGAAATTGCTTGAGTAACTGCTCGAGTCATCTACTGTATGGCTCTTGGATTTTCTTCATTTGGGTAGGAAATCATTCAAAGTGACAGTTCACTATCAATCCAAGTCATTACGTAAATTGTAAGGAGAAACAGAGAGAAAGCGATGGAAATATGTTGAAGGCGGTGCTTCGGATTAATAGACATTTCATCAGAAATCCTGGTATCATTCATAGTCTAATGTTAAAGGGACAATCAGTAACGCACATACACCGCAATGAGTGTCGTTGTCATTGATAAGTTGTCAATTAACCCCACATCGAAGTTGACAGTTGTCTATTGGTACCGTTGATCTCACTCTTGCCGTAGACAAATGTCTTTTATACTCAAAGTATTATCTCACAATGTGCATTTGACTGTATGATTCAACTTAGTGATGCACAAATTCACAATATCGAAAAATGAAATGACAGTTTACATAAAATTATACCGCTCGTAGAGTAGTTTTTTCAACTAGGAAAAACACTTTTAAATTGATTTGTCAGATTAATTTTTGTCATGACATCAAATAAAATCGAGTTGAATAAATGTTTTTATAAAAATTATTTATAGATATAGTTACATGTAATATATTAATAGCCATAGTTAACGAAAAACGAGTAAGACTGTCACAAAACTTAACCAATGTTTATTTCCTGCTTGAAATAGTTCTCATATTTATTCATATCAGCTTTTCTCTTTCAACTTGACAATTGTAAAAGCTCACAATTAATAAAGATTAGATACACCAATCGTGATAAAATATATGATGCCGAAGATGAACAGAGGCCAGTTCGAAAACAGAAAGAATTAAAAAAAAAAACACTCGTGGAATTTCTAATTTCGAAGCAATCGTGAAAGTATGTCATTATATTCAATATAATGTCATGACTATCAGAATTCTTTCACCTTTTCATCGATTCCGTTTCTGATCCCGCCTCTTTACTTTTCCAAAGCGTGGCGCGAATCATAACGACATTTGCTTTCAACATCAACTGTTAGTTTTTTGTTTTAATAACATTTTCCCTCGATTTCAATCACAAGATAATGATGAGCTTGAACGTGCTTTATTCCCTGTTAACCTAAAATCAATATCGATCACTATTGTTCCTACCCTCGAGTTCTTCCATTCATCACGCTCAATTCGAGCCAGAAACAGGATCGTCACCACATTGATTGTAGTCGAAAGCGTATTGAATTCACGCATGAATGTTGACTTCTTTTGCTTTTTATTACCTCTTTTTGTTCTTTTTTTTTTTTTATCTGCATTTTACATTCATATGTCGCATCCTCGGCTCTTCCCATTTACACATAACTGTCATTCCTATATTATATTCGCCTCACCTTTAACGAAGATATCCATATCCCTTCGCTCGTTATCGTATAATATACATCGTTGCCAAACGCGCGTTTTCCCTGTGACTAATGGAGCGTGCTGGTTTGCCACAACACCGCCTATATCCCGGTGTTCGTCTCGCCAATTATTGCTGACTGCGTCATCATATCCCCGCTAGTTGTGCTGTGGCAATGCCTTGATATATACAGAATAGTCAATTTATGCGGATCGTTATCCTGCTTCGTTGATCACACGCGGCAAGTGAATCATGATTACTATATGTTGACCTGACAAACATTCGGCCACTTTATATATTTTTCGCCGTCAACTTGAAAGTACCATTCAAGTGCTGATACAAACAGTGATAAGTGGTGGTTTTGTATTCAATATTGTCTGCAATATATTTATTTGCTTATTTTCTTTCTCGTCTTCAAATCATTTATAGGACAGATCAGTCATATCGTTGATTGCGATTCAATAAATATTACATTTATAAAGACAGCAGGTGATGTAAGTGCACCATGAGACAGAGAGATAATAAGTGAAATATAATATGAGTTATGGGTTTGAAATCACAAGTACAAAGAATAAGATTATTTCCACTCGTCTAATACTTATATAATTTCCCATCTCATCTATTACTCTCGATCTAATTCCGTCTCTTCATTTATCTCTTTTCCTCTCATATCCATCGTTGCTGATTCACCTATTTTCGTATGAATCGCTTCACTACATGAAAGGGATTTACACCAGTCTCCTGCTTTTAAGTTTAAAAGATTTGCTTTACGAAGTGGAACTAAGTTGGAAGCAAAATTGCGCGGAGCACATTTGGAACGATCAATTATGTGAAATGGTATAGTCCCTGTATTCTCATTTCATTTCTATTTTGCTTTATATATCTGCAGATGTCATATAATATTTAGTGAAATGCAGGTTATTCTAGAGACATTACCGATCGCTTGCAATTTCAAAAAAAAAAAA
>CAJUYH010006788.1:0-19178 GCA_910591685.1 Galerucella tenella
GATGAACGCCACTCATATTTAGTTGTTTCATGTGAACGAATCCCAGGTCAACGGTCACGGTATATTTAATGGAAGATGTTTTATTCACATTAATTTCTTTTCTATTGCCTCTCTCACTAGCGACATAAATAAAATTTTATTACTATAACAGACAAGTGAGGAATTGTCCATGCAAATCATTGGTACCATTCCATATTTGGATGTGACACAGGTTGGCTGGAATTGAAAAGATCGTACAACGCCATTTACCGGTCGCAACCAAAACAGTCATCTGTATCTGAATCTGTAGAGTAGGGAGGCCACCTACACCTACATTCTCCCGAGGAGGATTTCCTCCTCGGTCATCATCCAGCCTGTCCTTCTCAGGAAGGTGGACAGGTCACTAGGAGACATCTCCTTTATATCGTCAGGTGTAGGCCAAGACTCACCGAACACACACTCTCTGATCGACGATAACTCCGGACACTCGCATAAGACATGCCTGACAGTTTCATCTTCCTGTTCACACATCCTGCATAGAGGTGTGTCCACTAGCCTCAGAGTATGGAGGTGCTTCCTTAGTTGACAGTGGCCAGTCAGAAATCCTACTGTTAAGCGTAGGTTTTTCCTGGTCATCCCCAAATATTTCTTCGGCGCCTAACCTAACCAAAACAGTCATTTGGAGTAGACGTGTTAGGGTTTTTATAGGAAAAAATTGTTGCCTATATGATGATCCACTAAGGTTTCAACACTCTGGCAAAACACTTTTCCGAGAGGAGCTCTTGGTGATAGATTTTTGTGCTCAGCCAAAGCCTCTGTTGCGTCTGATAGACTGTCTTAAAGTCTAGAACATCCTGGAGCTGGTAATCAAAAAACCGCTTAATGGAATAAAATAAATCCGAAAATATGAATACGAACTTAGTGAAACCAACTGGAAAAATACTCCAGGCCAAAGAAAGGCAAAGTGGTTATTACGACCTGTTCACTATGTTGAATTGCACTGGAGCTTCAGAAATCTAATCCCAGAGGAATTCTCACTGAACAGTGCTCACTCAGGTGATGTGAAGCCGCCAGTAAAAAATTTAATCTTAAGGTTGACTATGTAAAAATTGTCTTGCTGAAGGATCCCCCTAGATCCTCAAAGATTGCAGTGGAATAGGTCAACCAATTAGCAACCTCATCAAATCTAATAATATAGAACTCTCCATTCCCATTGCACTAGGAAAGAAAATGGCGATTTTTTCCAAACAGGAGTCGCATTAGTATGATACGTTTTTTTTCCAGGTTGTTTTTTATTTTATTGCAGGAATAAAACTTTCCAGCCAACCCATAAAACAGGTTTAAAGCCTAAAAAGTAGCATCGTCAACAACATCAATAATTGTAGTCAAATAATTCAAAGATAAAAACACCCTGTATTATAATTAAAGTAAAGTCGCATCGTACTGCCACATAATTTCAACAAGTACCGAGGAGGAGAGTTGTAGGTATACCATCAGTTACTCCTTATTTACATCTAAAACTGTAGAGCTTGTCTGTCAAATATCTGCTCAAGTCGCGTTGCTCGTATGCAAAACGATTAAGATAAAGATTTGCGATTTTGTTGGGAAATAAACTCCATTCAATTTATATTATCTGTTTGATTGTATGCGTATACATACACCGGGTGACCACCAACCAAGGTTTTCTTCTGTCAGTCGATGTTGGATGTGTATATAGGGTGGTTTCTTATCGCAATTTTAAATTATTTATTTTGTTAGATAAGTTATTACTTCCTAGTGCTAGTGGCTTTGTCTTTTTATTTATAGGCAAGAAAATATTCGGGATGGGACATTGAAAATTTTCTGTCGTTTTGTTTATTGAGTTATTTAAAGATGGTATATACATACCGGGTGTCTGATTAAGAGAGGTAATGTCAGAAACTGATAATAATAAATAACAATTAGTCACCAATTCATACAGTGTGGAAACCACTTATGGAATAAAATTCTTAATGTCATTATTTTAGAAAATTATAAAAATTGCCGAGACACGTCAACTTTTGAATTGAGTTGTGCGTTATGTAAACATAAATTCAAATCTACAGGGTTGATTCACGCAAGTATGTCAAAGTCGGTGTTTTTTTGAAACACCCTGTATAGTTGCATATTTTTGAAATCCTCTTAATGAACCGATTTCAACAAACTAAATGATGTATGGTCAATTATGAATTATACAGGGTGAAATTTTAAAATTAATAATTTATTACACTTGAAATATTGGTACTTTTTTAAATTAGCTAAATATGGATTTATCAAAAATCTAAACTAACTAATTATTAGACGTATTTGTATATTAAACAAAACCTGCTACGCCCATGAATTTTATCATCAATACCTAAAAATTGCCTAAAAACGCCAATAATTAGACAAAATCGGTAAATAATGTGGATTGTTTTCTATTCTGTCAGTTGTTGATGTGTTGACAGTTTATGCTGAAAAAGTAAAATCTTTGTCAAACACTATTTCCTTGTCGACATAACAATGAAATATTTAACTGAGACTCACCGAATTGAGATTTTAATGATGATCGGGTACGGGAATAACTGCAGAAGTCAAGTTAAAGTAGCAAACTTATTTAATCACAGGTATACCGAATTGCCTAATCCTAATATTTCACAAAGTACTGTGTCTAAAATTCAGGCACAATTGAGAGAACTTGGACATGTCAAACCATTGAAAAGAAAACCACACTTCGTTGAAGATCATGTGAATGTGAATTAATTTTGTTAAGTGTCGAAGATAATCCAACTTCAAGTATACGTCAAATTGCCCGTGAAAATAATGTTAGTCATACAACTGTTCTAAGATGTCTTCATAAAGAAAAACTTCATGCCCACAAATTAACTTTTGTGCAGGAGTTAACAGAAGACGATCCAGATCGTAGAATGGATTTCTGCGAAAGATTGATGAATAAGCTGAACAGGAATGAGATAACTCTTGGTACCATTCTTTTTTTTTGACAAATTAAAATTCACATTGAACGAAGAAGTGAACCGATAGAACTGTAGATATTGGTCAGCAGAGAATCCTTATTGGATGCGTGAGACACATACTCAGTACCCTCAAAAGGTGAACGTTTGGGCCGGTATCATAGACGACCATATTATTGGTCCTATATTTATAGATGGAAATTTGACAGCTGAAAAATATTTAAATATGCCTAGAAATGAAGTTATTCCTGCGTTGGCAAACTTATATCCCAACGCAATAGATCCTAGCTTACCGAATGAAAATGTTTGGTTCCAGCAAGACGGGGCAACACCCCATTATGCTTTAATGGTAAGAGCTTATTTAGATGAAATCTTCCCCAATAAATGGATTGAACGAAGAGGTACTATCGAGTGGCCAGTTAGATCGCCAGACCTTACGCCGTTAGATTTTTTTCTGTGGGGTTATCTCAAGAACAAAGTATATGCAACACAACCAACTAGCATTGTAGACCTCAAAGACAGGATAACTACAGAAATACGGAATATTTCACCTCAAACTTTAAACAAGTTAAGGAGGAGTTCTATAGGAGACTGTGCTATCGCCAACAACTAGGTGGAAAACATTTTGAGCATTCATTTTAATTTATTAAAATCAAATACATCAGGTATTTTATGTATGTGTTTAATAACTGTAAAAATAAAAATTTCGCCCTGTATCATTCATAATTGACCATACATTAATTAGTTTGTTGGAATCGGTTCATTAAGAGGATTTCAAAAATATGCAAATATACAGGGTGTTTCATTAAAAAAACAACACCGACTATGGCATACTTGCGTGAATCACCCTGTACATTTACATTTATGTTTACATAACGCACAACTCAATTCAAAAGTTGACGTGTCTCGGCATTTTTTATAATTTTCTAAAATAATGACATAAAGAATTTTATTCCATAAGTGGTATCCACACTGTAGAAAACCGTTGATAATGGCCATTTTGACTTTAAGTTTTCTTGATGACAGAAAATTTCGGGCAAAATATACAGATTGCGAAAAGTCTGTTCAAGAACGACAAGGAAAATGTGAGAAAAACTACTTGAAAAAGAGAGAAAAATAATTGTGAGCAGTTAGCGTATTTAGTTCCAGAGGCTGAAAGAATGTTCATCGCCCCCCCCCCCATTTTACATAAAATATCATTTGTACAAATTAATCTGCGCTCCTGGCAACAGCGGTTAGAATAGGGGGCGATGAACATTCTTCCAGCCTCTGGAACTAAATACGCCCATCGCTAACTGCCCACAATTATTCTTCTCTCTCTTTCAAGTAGCTTTCCTTATATTTTTCTTGTCGTAAGACACATTGCCGCTACGAAAGGTACGTCTGCATCCTATTTTGAATGAGGTAATTTCTCCCGATTGATATGTCGTGCTTGCGCGTATTCTTAACATCAACTAATCAAATTTTTTAAATGAAACATTAGGGTTAACGTTAGTAATACATTTAAACGGTTCATTATTGTGATATTTTAATTAGGATAACGTAGGAACGTAATGTGATAGAAGGACATTAACAATCGATGACGCACACCAAATAGGTTATTATATGAACTCTATATTTTACATTTTTGTTCCCTATTCTACGTAACATTGTTGTGTGTAATTTAAATCTATTTTCTTAAACCGACTCTGCTCGAGTAGATCTTGAAGATGTTTGCACGATATTCCACTGGCAAGACCGAATTCCACCGAGTTAATTTGATCTTGATAAGGAATTCGATCAGTGGAAATTAGTTTACGATGGCAAAGCGTGCTTTCTCTCTCTCTCCCTCCTCTCTTCTTTCCAACGTCTATCTTTCTCCGTCTTTCCCGCCAACCATTTGACTCTTTTCTCGAAAAAATATCAATATTCCTAGCGGTTTAATTACCGATTGCAGCGTTAATTTTAATATATGTTATAACGAGATCGCACCGGATGATTTATATCACTATCGGAACCAGTATAATAATGAAACCATTAAGCGAGGTTATTTGCTGCGTACGTACACTCACCGTTTCCCTTTCGAAGATCTGTTCAGATCCGATATATATAATACGAGAGAGAACAATGCGGAGATAGAGACTGCGTTTGTGGTCCAACTAGTCGGGGTACATACAGCAAAATTCATAAATCTATCTTTCAATACGTATAATTGATCTCGGAATAAACAGTTATTACTTGTGCTTATATACTTTTGACAGTTATATAACCTCAAATATTTTCTAACATTATTTCAAGGTTTTTATCGATTCGGCAACACACATTGCACAATCCGTTTTATGTATTGCCTAACTTTAGGAAATGGCTGGGAAATCAGGCATTAGTTTTTCATATAAACAAGCGAAAATATTTCTATAGCAAATACAGGCTCCAACAACAAAGTGTCTCTAATATGGGTGCCGGAACATGAGGGGATTGCAGGTAATGAAATGGCAGACCAGTTAGCTAAAGAAGGTTCTAAGGGAGCCTTCACAGGTGGGGAATCCACCTTTATCGGTTATTCTGAGTATGTTTTGTGGCCTCAGCTGCCTTGGCTATTTCGACAACTTGATTGCAGCTGGCGCTTCAGGTAGATGGATTTGAAACCTCATTATTTTATTCTGGATAATCCAATATACTCTCACTTGTATAGGTTAGTCTGATTTGTGTTCACTTTGATAGTTTTTGTTTCGGACTGTCAGTGTCACATCATCAGTCATAAAAATCAATCAATCTAGGTATCTCTGATTAAAAAAATATTGTATTGAATCCAAAATATGATACACAAAATTTCTTATAACATTTTACGTTTAAAATAAAATAAATAACTTTTTTGTTGTAATTGTTGTTTTTTTCAAATGGTATAAAAATTAGTTTTTACAAAAGCTCTTAACGAAGCCAAAATAATATTTATTGAATTGAAATAACTGCTGATTGGCTCCATGCGTTTTTTTTTTGGTTGATTAATTATGATGTTATATTTTTTTTATTATTTCTAACCCTCTCATCATAATTCTAGCAGATTTTTGGAAAATAATTCTAAATAAGTATCACAATAGGGTACAAGCATAAATTTTGCTATTGGTGGGAATTGACGCTTTATCAGATCTCCTAACACCATGCATACCTATTTTTTCAAAAAAATATAAACTTTACTTTTAAAACGACTTTTAAAATCATAAAATTTGAAAGTCCGCCAAAACGCGCTTCACGTCATAAAGATGGCTGCCCCATGGAGTGACGTCATTTGTGTACGTTCTGAGTTCTTGTGACCTAATTTGTTTCTGAAAGCTTTAAAAATGGATGAAGCCGAAAAAAAAACTTTGTATTCCAAGTATTTCATTGTTCAAGTGTGTAAATCAACGTCTATTAAAACTCCAGACAAAATATTTGTTACTTTACCTTTTTGGCGCAAGCTAAAATACGCTTAAGAGATTATGGTTGCAAGCTATGCGTCGAAACAAAGACGATATTGCGACAAATACTACTACTTTTGTTTGTTAAGACCATTTTAATGTAAGTACCTACATACTTCTATGCTGGTAATTTTTATTCTCAAATAGTTTGAGGTTATGTACCTATATGTCTAGAAATCAACCATAAAAACATCATTTTCTTACGACCACACATCGAAATATGGTTGGTATATGGTATATATTAAATAAATAATAAGTACATAGTTTAAATCGTATTTACGAAAATGCTTATTTCCTCTGCATTAAAGCAGCTGTTTGATTTCATAAATTCAAGCAGCATAAATGAGTCTACTTTTGGCAAGTTATCAGTTTGTGCTTTTACAAAACCTTCGCTAGCCATATCTTTACTCAAAATATGAAAGAATCGTCACTGAACACTGAACCAGTAAATAAAAAAATATATTCTTCCAAAAGTTTTAAAATATCCTCGTAAATATCGAATATTTATGTCCACTTTCCACTTTACGTTGACTTTTAGAAATAAAAAAAGCACACACAAACACGTAATGGTCTCAAACAAACGAATCATATTTTTACGTCGATGAAGCAATCAATAGTTAATTAAAATACAATATAAACACACAACTACACATAACCTAATGCAATACCGGCCATATTGACATAAGTAAACACAAGATATATGACATCACACGTATCATCGGTAGCGTTAGGAAATCCTCGGGTTGTGGTCGGAAAGTGCATTGAAATTTGAATTTTATTTTAAAATTTGGGAGTAATTTCCAATGGAAACTGGTTTATTTCCCATTGTTAGTAATTTTTGATATCATATTTACTATCATAAATTAATATCCAAGCAAAATATGAAATATGCGTGTACTCTATTGTCACAAAAATGTGTGAGGTTGGGGGTCATCCATAAATTATGTCACATATTAAAGGGGGGGTTATCACCAGAATGTGACATTGTGTGGCAAGGGGCAGGGGGGGTCAAAAGATTTGTGACGTTACATTTTAAAATTTAATGTTATAACGCGAAATTTATATGTGAATAAAAAAATCTTAAAATTTTCGAACTCTGTCTATATTTTTAATACATTCTTGCAATGATTTTAGGAAAGATTATTCAATAAAAATAAGAAAAAAGATGGAAATAGCTGTTTTCTTTTGATTATTCTCAAATACATGCATAAATTTGGAAAATGTGTGGCGTCACATCAGGGGGGACGAGTTCTAAAAATGTAACAACCTGTGACAAGGATGGAGGGTTTAAAAAGGCCTAAAATTCGTGTAACGTAATTTATGGTTGGCCCCTTACTCCTTCCTCATCCATGCACCAGTAATAAATAAGAAATAACCATGATATGTACGTGCTCCTTTAGGCTACAGCGATCAGTAGACAAACCTGTCACTTTCTGTATTTGACTCCAACAAGGTTTGGTATTTCATTGGTCAGTGAATATACTGACAGTTGACAGTTTGATGTTTCCTTTGGTTAAACCATTGTCGTTTTTATCCATGATTTGTGTAATAAAAAACGAATTAAATAAGGAAGAATCTGCTTATGGTTTATTTGCGATAAGTTTGAAATAACAAAACATGACAGAAGTCTTTCATCGTTGCCGCGTTGTAATTTTTATCCAGCTGTTGGCATAAAATAATGTTTATGAGTTGTTTATTGAATAAGGTTACATTACTCATGCATTGCGACGCAGTGTTCGATACTCTCTTTCAAATAGTTATGAAAATAACAGATTGTATCTGTAAATAACAAACTATAAAATGCGAATGAAAACGACAAACCAACACAAGAAATTCTGATTTTGACAACGTAAGTCTGGCAACCCCGGACACGGCAGCCAACTTTTGGACCGTAACTTCCCCCTTTATATGATTAATTATTCTATTTACAGTTTGGATATTTAGATTTCATTCAGCGGCTGCAATTGTTACTACAAACGTCAAAAGTGCAAACTTATCGTAAATGAACTATAAAAAAATGCTCTTCGTAACCGATGAAGATTTGGTTGATGAGGACAATAATGTTAATCGCCCGTACTATAAATCCGTATCAAGTCCAACCGCGCGGCTACCTCAGTTACCGACCATCTTGGAGGTTATTGATGTTTTCTTGATCATATTTTGTACTTCCTTTTCTATAATCAATACTTATACTATATGCGGAAGATACTATATTCCGCTTTTTCTTCTTCGCGTTAAATTTATTAACACTTGAGGCTAATACATTGAACGCTGGATGTAGGACTCGGGCTACTAAAATTGTTATACATTACCGAATCAAACTACGAATTCAAGAATATGGATATTATTATGTAATTATTCATTGTTTGTGTATTTGTTATATATTTCATTTATGTTCTCGTGTAAGAATACGTTGGGAATTGTATTACAACTACTCCTTTAAGTACAGTAGCGTATACCGAGATTTTTTTGTGGGATTTGTTTATTAAAAAGGAAATAAATAAGTGTGAGTCCTTTGAGAATTTGGGTCTGTGATAAATAGGATGGGAACACACTCGTTCTGTGCTGAATTTAAAATTTTCTGAGTTGTATACGTTCATTTCATATTTAAAATTCTTTGCTGCCACTGACATAATTACCAAACAAAAATTACGTATATTTATGAATAGAGATAATTAATGTCGATAAGCCTTCTAGATTTACTGATTTTAATTAGAAAAATCACGAACATAATTGAGCAGTGAACAAGTGAAAGTGAAGTTTTATCAATTAACTGATTCTCTATTCAGTTTCTACGTTGTAAAATCAGTACCAACCTTCTTGATTTAATAAAGGATACTTACTATTTAAAAAAAAAACATATAACGGTTGTATTAGTCTAAAGAGATGTCAATCAATGAGGTACATGTACAAGATTTTATCATATTTGGACTTTCTTTTTCTTTCTCTTGAACACAGCATCGGGACTACTTTCAATAAACTATAAACTACGAGGGTAGTACGTAAAATCAATTTTAAACTGATTTTTAATAATTTATGTTTTAAAAAGCACTTCGGTTACCATATTAAGAAGAGGGAGACTTATAGACAAAATATTTCCAACAGGTATTCGATTGCGGGAATTAAATGATTTGGCGATTCAATTTAACACAACTTTGAGTGAATATCAATGAGCAAGCACAATTCCAAACACAACTCAACGTCACAGAAGAAGTTTAACTCTAAATAAAAATAAGCACGTAATAGATCATTATTCCACAATAAACCAAAATAAAACACACAAGAGATTAAGCAGGTAGTGCCTTTAATATAGCAACCAAATTACATATTATTAACAATTATCTTGAAGTACTACCAGTCAGGAACCAAAATACCAACACAACTTCAAGGATAAGGAGTTTGTAGGTTAGTTTTATCAGATTCTTCATATATAAATAATAAAGGGCACGACAGGAGTAAAAGTAATCGCATTGCCGATTCCTTAGCCAGGGGAGCGGCTGGACTAAACATTTTAGGACCCAGTGATACCTAAGGCTTGACGACTTCGATAATTGCGAAACTAGCTCAATCCCTCAAGAGATGGGATGGAACCAAAGGATCACCCTGGACGACCCTGGGAAGCTGGCGTCGAAGAAATATTTGGCGATGACCAAGAAAAACCTACGTTTAACAGTAGGATTTCTGACTGGCCACTGTCACTCATCCTCCCTACTTTACAGATACAGAGATAAACAATAACATCAGCTTCCACCTCTAGCAAACTCGATTTCCACTCACTCCTGACCTGTAGAAAATATCTTAACGAAATATCGAATAATTAAAACTTTCAAATTGTAGGCCAGAGGTCGCAAACAATTTATGTGAGTGTATATTATTTAATTCCGTGTATGTTTATGGTTTTACTTTCACTTAAGTCCAAATCCCATCAATAAATTGCAGTGAATAGAGTCAGATGACATTAACAGTACATTTTCTATACAAATATAATCGAAATAAAACGAAATAGGTACAGCTTAGTTAGATTCAGCCAAGGTCGTATAATAATCAACTGCGGGACGATCTGTATAGTAATCTGTATTCCACGACAACGAAGGCCAGAAGAAGAAGAAGAAGAAGAAGAAGAAGAAGAAGGATCCCTGTAAGAAGAGGAGGAATCACAGGCCGGCCCAAGACTCATCAATTACCAGTCTCACTAATGAGTTTTATGGCTTTTCGTTTATATTATAATCACATCTTGGACTGAGGTAAACACCACAACACACATGGATGCACAAATCAATCTTTTTAGATGGTGTTTTTTTTTTTCGACATGGCTGTACATCTCGTGAACAATTTCGTGGAATCGTAGAAAGATCATTTTTCATTTTGTAAAAGGAAGTCCCACAGGGTTCTATACTAACGCTGGTGGTTCTTTATTTGTACAAAAGTCGTTACGTGATTGTTATATTTTAAAATCGTCTTAACTTTGACGATATATTAGATAAAAATATTCACTTTAATATCATTGTCATTGTCATTGCAGCAAATTGAAAAGAAAAAGTCGAGATATGTGTTCTAAGATATTAAGAAACTATTATTTTTTTACGTCTGGTTTCCCAAAATACTATGATTCGTGAAGTATAATACACAACCAGGCATAAAACCAAAAGTTCCAGGAGAAACGGTACCTAGAAATTAGTAGTTTATAACTAAATCACGCATGGAGAGGCCAGGTGTGCCCATACAGGCTAGGCAACCTTCTAGACGGACGGCTTCAAGATAAGTGTAGGAGTCGGAATTGTAGGCCAAAAACAATTACAAAAAGCCTATCTAAGGACAGCAAAACTTTCCAAGAGGAAGTGACGACAATTCACCACTGCGTTTAAGAAAAAAAAGGTCTAAGCTGCACTTAAGGCACTCGATTCCTTAGAGATCAATTTTAAGCTAGTATGGGAAAGTAAAGCGTACTTAGATGCAGTTGCAGGGTCAGGGTAACATGGGAACCGGGTCAGGTGTTTCAAAAGAACAACGAAAAGCTGAATGAAATGGTCTTCTAATCTGTAGCGTTGACTGGAGAATGTAATCTAAATTCAGAGGACCAAAATAGATCCAAGAAGGTCGCAGTAATCAGTAAAGGAGAAGGAAGCGGTTGTCTAGGACGTAATATAAAAGAAAACAGCGAAAAGATTTCAGGATAATGCTGAAGGGAAAGGAGCCGTTACTAGAAGGGAAGTTGAAGATATGGAAACAACCAGCGGAGCCAGGACACAGTTATCGCGTAATATTGATTATTTTATTTATAAAATTGATGTAAATAGTATGATAGCTGGTGGTTATTCACAAATTGTGTAAAAAAATAAATATTTTTTTGAGGAAAAAGATTTCAGCAAAAACTTCTTCAAGATATTCAACGAACAAAGCGATCAGGGAACAAGTGAAAAATGTTTAAGAAATAAAGAAGAACGACCTTTTCATAAAAATTGGTATTCTAGATGAACTAGAAGATTCAGGTTTCTTTAAAGGGTTACCTGGTCTCTTTTTTTGTATACGAAAAGTTGTTTTACTTTTGGTATTATACGGATATAAAAGGAATTGATAAAGTTACAGATACTACAAATACCATTACCAGACTTGGAAAGAATGCCATTCAATGGTAACACAGACGGCTCGAAAGCAATAGAAGGAACTGGGATAGGAGTGCTCGGGCCAGGAACCAAACACTCTAAAAGCTTGGCAAAACCCAAAATATCTTTCAAGCGGAAATCCACGCCATAAGAAAGTGCACCCAGTTCAATTTCAATATTGATAAAGAATACAGAAGACAAAGGATTATCATAATGTCGGATAGTCAAGCAGCCATTAAGGCACTGAGCTCTTGTGTAATCAGTTCCAAAATGGTTTGGGAATGCCTAGACAAACTCAATGAACTAGGCGAGAACAATATAGTCACCCTACTATGGATTCCAGGATACACTGGAATAGAAGGAAATGAAAAAGTAGATGAACTAGCAAATAGGGGGAATAAAATACCTTTCTGGGGGCCTGAGCCCTTTTGCGGAATCAGCCCCAATGTAGATAATATTGGAAGAAATAGGTAAAGCCATGAAAAAAGAAGATCTGACCATAGGAAAGATCTAGCAGGGCTTATACAATCATAGACTCTTCTGGGTGACTACAACCTGTTGAGATCAAATGAATGCATAAGTCGAAGTAGAACTGAGCTAGGAGTTTTAAAAGGGATCCTAACGGGACATTGTCGCCTGAATGGAGACCTGAAAAAGTTCAAAATTGTGGAGGAAGAAGAATGCAGATTGTGTGGTATGGAAGAAGAAACCTCCATCCACATACTTTCCAACTGCACAGCACTTCAGAATCCTAGAGCACAGCACCTGGGAGATTACTGGATAGAATAGGAACATTTACCTAAGTTGAAGCCTGCAGACATCCTAAAATTCCTCCGGGAAGTAGGACTAAAGGAACTACTAGTTTGTGAGACTCTCCTCAGAAACTAAGTGGAAGTGAGGGGATACGATAGATTTTTTAGGTCTTAGTGAATATCACTCCAAAATACATACATACATACAAGTTACAGATACAGTTAGGATTTGGGAAAATCCTTAAAAAATATAATGTTTCTTTAAAAAAAAGGAAAGTGGAGATAAAATATCATGGACACTAATACATAAATAACACCAATATATCGAGTGGATACATATTCAAAGAATTTCATTTATGAATAAAACCAATTAAATATGTGAATCCAATTGCTATTACTTGTTCAATGTTCATATAATCATAAGAACAAAAAACGAATAGAAGAAAAACATAACGGCCAAGATGACTAACATAATCCTAATATTTGTAGCCCGAGGTGAGGTGAACTTGTTCTGCATTTTTTTATTTAAGTTAATTAATTTCAAAGAATGCACCTTGAATATCGAACTAAACACTGCCCAACATGATTTTTGTTCAATACATTCTACACATTCTACGTTAACTTGAAATTTCTTCACTTTGTTTAGGATAAATAAAGTATTTAGGTGTCAGTGGGTCCTAAAATTTTCATTATTTATTACCTTTACTCTTTTCGAGCTCTTTAACCCAGCAACACAGAACTAGAAGTACCACATATTAGTGATGAGAAACAAAACAGAAGAAAGACAACGACGGAGACTACCTTCAACTTTAAAAACCAGAGACAACCTCCAGTGCTTCTTAGCCTCTTCTGCTCCTAATAGAAGCCCTTTGAAGCCTCGCCATCTTCAAAATTTCGATAATCTAAGCCCAGAAGTCAATTTACAGCCAATTGAAGCCTTCTCGCAAACACTTCCTACTCCCTAGCCTCCTTTGTAACCTCCAATATAGACAAAAACATCCAAGTTATTGACCGACCTCAATATCAATTGAAAAACTGTTGAAGAATCGTCTTCAAGACCCCCTACACCGATTCCCTAAAAAGAGTTATCGTTATCAATGCAATCCCATCTTCCTGTAGAGCTCCGATCAACCAGAAGGCAACAAGGCATTTTTAAGTTGCAAGCCAATTCAAAGCTACCCCACACCTACCGATCACCTTACAAAGCGCCGAAACAAACAGATTACTATTGCAACCGTAATGGTTATCTTTACGCTCGAAAAACACACATAATTTTTTCTACAGTCATGCGTAAATAACTAAAATTTGGTAGAATTATCGGGCAAAGTTCTCTTCGTACGTTTGACAAGATGTAATTAATAGAAATTTGGTGTTTTTTCCAGTAAAATATGCAGTTATTTAGGCTGTATCATTATAGTTAAGAAGAATCGTTCATTGGTGAGCCTTCCACTGAGTAAAGTTGATCGTTTCTCATTCAAAATAGTTCTAATGATGCAGTTGGACGTTAGACGAATAAGTACTAATTTTGAAATATTCCTACAATGTATTTTCTATTTTATCTCGTGATCAAGTAAAATGAAAAGCGGCTGTGTTGGTTTTTGAGTCATCTACTCCGACAGCCAAGCAGCATATAGGATCAAATCTGGTGTGGGAGTGTCGCAAGTCCCTTAACAGACTAGGTAGTCATAATAGAGTGACCCTAGCCTGGGTACTAGGTCACCAAGGAATGAAAGGCAATGAAAAGGCCGATGAATTAGCCAAACAGGGAGTAACAGAGGTCATGATAGGGCCAGAACCTTCCTGGGGAATTATTAAATTCCTAAGTAAAGAGAGCATCCACAAATGGATGAACAACCAGGTGTTGCGCTGGTGGTATTAAGCTCCAGTACGAAGGCACGCCAAATTATTCCTCAAAAGCCCTTTGGCCAAACTGTCACACGAAATACTATGTCAAAGTCGAGAAATGATCTAGGATGATGGTGGGAATGCAGACCGGACATTGTAGGCTGAGGAAACATATGCCTAGCAGATGACAGCCTATGCAGGCTCTGCCAGGAAGAAGACGAAACCGCGGAGCACATACTCTGTGAGTGCGAATGCCTAGCACGGGTGCGGTTTCACTTATTCGGAGAAGAAAAACCGAGGGCAGAGAGGCCGCAAGGGAGGCGGTATAAAGGCTAATAAGTCTAACAAAAAGAATAAAGCTAGATATCGAGCTCTAAGTATAGGAAGGACCACAATAGATTTGCAAAGGTCGCAGTGGGATAGGACAAAAAGCCACTCTAATTCTAATGTAATCTAGTTTTTAAGTGAACGCTACTAAATCTTCGATATAATCATCTGCGGGCAGTGTATTGTTACCATAAATTTAATATAGACCTTAAGTAACATTTGAAAATAAGATTATGACCGAATTACTCGACAAAACCAGTTTTTTGTGTTTGAGTGTGTGTGTATGTAGAGTACCTATATATTTATTAAATTCTGACCACCGAAGTAAATTCAACGAAATATATAGGTACCTAGTTTGGCCGGTTCGTTTTATAACTATACCCGCAAAATGATCCACTCGTAAAACGGCAAAAATCGCTTTTATATCCACTATAAAAGTTGGTAGTTAAAAGCGATGAGAAGGTAATGTATGATAATTTTAATAAGCAATTTTGAAAAATTAATTAAAAAACAAATTATGATCGACTCAATTTATAAAAACAACTAGTAAAATCAATTGAAATGTTTAAAAAAATTTGGGAATAAACCAAAATATGTATAAATAGAAAACAGACATGATCTGGTCAAAAAAACAAAGCTAAAGGCTTTTTTATTCCTTAAGGCTGCACAATTTGGCAATCGCGGAACTTTAGAATATCAATTTCTTAATTCACACCTTATTAATGATAGAAGAATCATATAAAGTAAACTAGTTATGTAAGAGAATAAGTTAGACACACAGATTATAACCTGCATATACAAATGTAGTATTAACAGTGGATTGAATCACATTAACCCTAATTATTTTACTGTAAGCACTATTTGTATCTGTAGAGTAGGGAGTGTGAGTGTAGGCTCACAGCACTTAGGCCACATGTGACCCATTGTACATCCTCCCGAGGAGTTGTCCTCCTAGGTCATCGTCCATCCTGTCCTTCTCAGGAAGGTAGATAGGTCACTAGGAGACATCTCCTTTATATCGGCAGGTGTAGGCCAAGACTCACCGAACACACACTCTCTTATTGACGATAACTCCGGACACTCGCATAAGACATGCCTGACAGTTTCATCTTCCTGTTCACACATCCTGCATAGAGGTGTGTCCACTAGCCCCATAGTATGGAGGTGTTTCCTTAGTTGACAGTGGCCAGTCAAAAATCCTACTGTTAAACGTATTCGTTTCTTCGTTCTTCGGCGCCAGCTTCCCAGGGTCGCCCAGGGTGATCCTGGCAAGACTGCATCCTTTGATTCCATCCCATCTTTCAAAGGATTGAACATGGGTGTAACGTTTGGCTAGTTCCGCAATTGTCCAAGTCGTTAGGCCGAAGTTGTCACAGGATCCTGGAATTTTTAGTCCAGCGACTTCCCTGGCTAAAGAATCGGCAATGCGATTTCCTTTACTCCTGTCGTGCCCTTTAACCCACCTCAGGATAATATTGTTATCTGCCGAGGCGTTAGCTAAATCTTGGTGGCACTCTAGTACTAGCCTCGATATAACACGTTGTCTGCTCAAGGCTAATAGGGCTACTGTAAGCACACTATATGCAGGTCACATTCTACATAAGAATTTGTGGACATTCGTTTAATAAAAAGTAATATTCGTCTCTTAATTTGTCCAAACGGTTTGAAAAGAAATTATTCATTTTTTGAATTTCCTGCTCACTCCATATTTCAATTGTGTTCATGGAGGTAATGTCACATGAGACTAATATATTGAATTTGTTATATTTATTCTTTGAGTATACAACATTATATCCAAAGCTTGTTACGAAATACCACTGAGAAATTATCTATAGCTTCCTTCACAGTTTCTTACTAAAGTTTCTTTTCACTCTAATATTAAACTTCAAGAGATCTTGCATTTCAATCCATTTATTTGTATGATTATTGTCCAGCCACACCTTAATTGCTTCTGTGTAATGGGCACCAGCTTCTTCTTGCTGGAATGGGCACAAATTTTCATGTGAAGCAAGATTTCTCTATCGCTAGCTATTGGATGATTAAAGTTGATACAGTATGATCTATTTCAAATTGTCGAAGAAGTTGCTGGATCGACATAAAGGATGGATCTTTAGCCTCTCGTCAAAACAACTCCTTCCGAGTAGATCCATGTTTTTCTGGACGACTTTTTTATAAAATAATATTAAGTTTTGAAATTAAATTACAACCAAACGTAAAAATGCAAATCCTGGCTCTGTTACGAATAATATTTCCGAA
This sequence comes from Galerucella tenella, assembly GCA_910591685.1. NCBI lineage: Eukaryota > Metazoa > Arthropoda > Insecta > Coleoptera > Chrysomelidae > Galerucella > Galerucella tenella. Next base: position 17,166 of record CAJUYH010006788.1, read on the forward strand.
ATGCCATTAAACTATACACCAGATAAAATTCCTTAATCGTTTTTATTGCTAACGTTCATCAAATCGAAACGAAAACAACGGAGAGAAAAAAACAATATCGGTTTGGAAGGTGTCGACAGTCAGTACGTCCATATTAATTTTGTAAAACGTATGTCCATTCAAGTATTCACCGCGGGGGTCTACAGTATTCGAATCCCACTGAGAACAAATATCTCGATAGTGCTGCCAGCATAATGGCTTAGAAATTGTAGGTCAAACGCTTTGGAGAAATTTTGATTGTGTTAAGACAGTTCGTCTAAATGAGCGATAAAAATTGAACGTTTATTTGTTTAAATAAATTAACAATAATTTTTATTTAAAATTGGGCGGTGGCTGTAAGATACGGTTCTGTAAAGTCAAAAATCCTATATTTCAGCATCGCGAAAATCTTATCTTTACATCTTGCAAACAAATGCCCACACTGATACCGACCAGAACGAGAAAAAAAAAATAAAAAAAAAAAACCGAACAAAATCCCAAAAATTATCTAGACAAACTGCATTTTGCAGGCAAAATTTAAAATTTTAATCAAACTAAGCCTGATATATTTCGAAAATCACTACAACGCGAAGAGTGAGGTTCTCCTTGCATTTGTTTTTTGTCCTGCTCTTGCACTTATTTAAATACCAATAGGCCGAGTGTTGATATTAACCACACGCAAAAAAATTAAGTCATTCGATAAAAATATGAGTCCTGAACATTTACAGATCTAGTTTAAAAAATCTCATCAAAAGTATGCTACATACTATACCTGAACAAGGCCTTCACAAGGACCAGGCTATAACCACTAAGCACTTAATGTCCTCAAAGAAGCTGCCATGTTAAAAATAGTATAGATGATTAAAGCATCACTAAAGAACCATACTAAAATCAGCAAGACATACAGTACTTCAAAACCTGACATCTGAAGCATATTCAAAGGACCAAACTTGAAACACAAAGGACCAGGACACCTGAGCACATAGATGTTCACGTCAAAAATAATGCGGACATCAAAAGCATTCCAAAGGATCAAGGTACACGATGTTTACGTCAAATATAGATTGGACATCTTCAAAGGATATAGCTAAAAACATCAATCCTCTCAATCCACTCAACTCAGAGATAGTACGAACATTCAAAACATCCTCAAAGATCCAGGCTGGAAGCACAAAGGTAATATGGACATCCAAATAATCCTCAATAGAGCAAGCTAATAGCAGCAAGGTATTGGACATCATGATGTTTTTGCCAAAGAAAGTATGAATATACACAGCATTTTTAAAGAATCAAGCTAATAGCAGCCAAGAATAGAAAATATTTCAAATAGTATGAAACCATATACTGATTGTATACCATCCCTAGAGAATCATAGTTCTACCTAGTAAAAATTACTTATATATATAGGCTATTCATTCCTGTCGGAATGGTGGCCGCTGATTTAAGCTCATCAGATTCATTTTTCTTGCGGTGAATCACTCCGCTGTTTTCTCCTTATTTATTTTCCTTTATAAATTACTATGAGTTTTTGCTTATTCTGTTATCTTCTTCCATTTTTTCCTGTCCTTTATATCTATTTTCCATTTGTTTATATTCATTTTTCGTATATCTTCTCTAATTTGATCTTCCCATCTTGTCTTCGGTCTTCCTTTTAGTCTGCTTAGTTGTGGTGTCCAGTTTGTTATTCTTCTTATTATTGTTGAAGGCTCCCTTCTAGTTACATGTCCATACCATTTTAACCTTTGAGCTTTTATGAACCTCACGATATCTTCTCCTTTCATATTTTCTCTAATTTAATGATTCATCATTTTTCTGAATTCCCCCTCTTCTGTTTTCACTGGGCCAAAAATTTTCCTTAATATTTTTCTCTCAGCTATCCTTAAGTTTTCTTCGTTTTTACTTGTCAAACACATAGTCTCTGCGGCATATGTCATTGTTGGTCTTATAACAGCTTTGTACAATTTCAACTTGGTGTTTTTACTTAAATGTCTGTCA